>JAQOSZ010000100.1:0-48255 GCA_030347455.1 Kentomonas sorsogonicus | reverse complement strand
TCGTCGCTTGAGATTTGATACTAGATTGCTTCTTCCTAGCAATTAGCATCTTGTATTAATTGCCCGTTGTAAGTCTTTCCTATCTTCAATGTGTTCCGGTACTTTATTTGCATTCAACAGTTTGAGTTGGTGCCGCTTATTTTCTTTATCTCTCCATTTCTCTATTGTCTTTAATTTTTTTTTTCTGACCGATCCCTCACTCTTTAGTTTAAACGTCTTCTCATGTCATAATGATCTTTTGTAACACTTCAGAAGAGTAACAATCCAAGTAAACTTTTGTTTTCTCGTATACATAATCTATTCAGTTTTGAACCCTCATTTTTCACTGTTTTCTTTTCTTTTTCTTTTCTCGTTGGTAGATTGCTATTGCAGCTTCTAAATCCTTTCAATACTCATTTTTTCTCTCTCTTCATTTATCTTTCATTGCGTAAGCAGAAAGTGCTTTTTTCTTTCCTACTCTTTTGATTATAGAACAAACAAACCGTAAAAAAAAAAAAGAAGAAAGATGGTTTTCGCAATAATATCCACTTTTGTTTTCTACTCAACGAATTCTCTTCTTAATTTTTGATGAGATGTTTTTCTATCCTATCCTTTTACTATTATTCTTTTTTTGCCGCGCTTGTTTCTGTTTCTTTACTTTTACTGTCACTGCAATGGAGATAAATAAAAAGTAGTTTTAAAGTTAAAAGCGTGTATGACAACAACAAATGATAATGAGCGTCCGTAGAAACTCAAATTTTCTTCTTCTCTTCTTTTCTTCTCTTTTGACTTTTGACTTTTGTCACTTCGTTTCTAAATCGGCGGACACACACTTCTCCAATTGTTGTCCCTTTCTTTTATTCTTGTACTATTCTCTAATACTCGGAAGTTGGTGCGGAAGAAAAAAAATAGGAGCGCGAATATGATACCCAACGAAGACTGCGCGGTATGAAAACAACAACAGGATACAACGATTTTTTTTTTCCAGTGCTGTATTCCTTTGTCTTTCTTTTGACGATGTGCCAGATATAGATTTTTCTTTCACGAAGAAGTTGTTGCCTTTCTTTAATCGTATGTTGATTTGTTCTCTCTATTATTGCACACATTCGATTTACTGTGCTCCGCTCTTTTTTTTAATCTGCTTCTCTATTACTTTCTCTCTCTTATCTTATTCTTTTTCAGTGCTCTTTTTTTTCTATTGAAATACATACATCACTTGTGTTCTTCTGAGAATATACAGCTATATAATCCGTTATGTGCTCCATACTCTCCTGTTTTCTTTTTCACTTTGAAATCATACGTTCAAATGCTAAACATTGCCGTATTCCTACTCTTTACAACCTGAAGAGCACACACACAGGAAAAAAGAGCTATTGAAAAAAACAAAACTGCAAAGATTTCTTGCTGTGTCTTTTTCATTTATTTTCGGGATTTATTTTTTCTCTGGTGTTTGTAGTCTTTTTGTTTTTCTCTCAGTCTTTTTTACTTTTCCATCTTCCCCCTTTTTTTTCTTCTTATTTGTTCTACTGTTATTTACTTGTGTATTTATCCACGTTTATATTACTCTTCACTCCCGATCGTGTGCTTTAATTTTATCAAGGTATCGATCATATCTTTTTCATCTGGCGCAGTTTTTTGTTTCTTTTCGTGCAACATGCCCAAGTTGGACTCCTTACGTTATCACTTTTCAACCAGTTTTAATTTTTGATTTGTGTTCCTCTTTGAGTTATTACCGAAGCTGTGATTCATTTTTTCTCTCTCTCTCACTTGCGAATTGCTCCGATAGTTTATCCACAACCTGTTCTTCTATAATTTTACCTTCTTTTTTCCTTCTCGCTGTGTCTTTTTAATTTTCCTTTTTTTTTCTCTCTCCGTTTTTTCTTTTTGAGTTATACATCGACAATTTGTCAGAAAAGGCGAAATAGTAGGCAGTGTAAAAAAAAAGAAAACGAAAACGATCATAACATGGTTGACTATACCAGATTTTATATCTGACCCTTTTTTCATTTTGTTCCTTCTCTTATTTTCTTCTTCTTCATTTTGTTTCCTCTTCCTAAAAATTTCATTTTACAAGAAATGAAAAAAAAAAAGTGTTGAACCTCTTAGAGAGCTGGAAAAGAAAAACTAGTCTTTTAAATCCACTTGAGAAAAAATCACTATTTTTTTTCTCCCTCTTTGTCAACTTACTTTTTCCTCATTCAATGTGCCGAATCGGTACGTGACATCAACAAAATTGAATGTATTTTGTTTATATTACTCTTCACTCCCGATCGTGTGCTTTAATTTTATTAAGGTATCGATCATATCTTTTTCATCTGGCGCAGTTTTTTGTTTCTTTTTGTGCAACATGCCCAAGTTGGACTCCTTGCGTTATCACTTTTCAACCTGTTTAGATTTTTGATTTGTGCTCCTCTTTGAGTTATTACCGAAACTATGATTCATTTTTCGTTTTTCTCTCTCACTTGCGAATTGCTCCGATAGTTTATCAACAACCTGCTCTTGTTGTTGTTGTCACTTATTTGCTCTGTACATTTATCTTTCTTTTCTTCTCACTGTGTCTTTTCTTTTTTTTTTCTCTCCGCTCTTTTTCTTTAAACTTTTATACTGACAATTTATCGGAAAAGATGAAGAAGTTGTTAACTGTGTAGAACAAACGAAAATGAAAGCAAAAACAAACATAACATGGTTGACTCCGCCAGATTTTATGGCTGGCCTTTTTTTTTTCGTTCCTCTTTCTTATTTTCTTCTCCTTTAATTTTTTTGTGGTCTTCCTTAAAATTTACTTTTACATGAAATGAAAAAAAAAAATGTGTTAAACCTCTTAGACAATTGAAAAAGAAGAGCTAGACTTTCAATGCTACATGAGAAAATAGTAACTATTTGCTTCTTCCTCTTTGTCAATTTTCTTTCTCCTCATTCAATGCTTAGAATCGATACGCGACATCAATAAAGGTGGAAAAAGGGGTGCTTCTCCTATAGCGGAATAGGAATCACAGTTTCATGGGAAAAAAACTAGAACGACAAGGGAATCAACAAACGAACAACAACAAGGAAGGCACTAAAAATGACAAGAACAAAGTGACGGCAGCAACTACGTCGGCAAACGAACATATTTATGTAGTCCTCTCACACTCATTGAAGTAACTCACTTGATTCTTTCTAAGCATTATTACTAACATTGTTCTCTTTACATTTTCTGTTTTGCTTTCCTGCCTCAAGTCTTTAATCTGCCTGTTTACAGCTTCCCCCCCCCCCCCCAAAAAAAAAAAAAGAACAAAGAACAAAGAACAAAGAACAAAACAAAACAAAACAAAACAAAACAAAACAAAAAACACACAACACACAAAAAAAAAAACACCCCCCCAAAAAAAAAAACACACACATATAAAAAATAATAAGAATAATAATAAATGAAATCATCCGCAAGACGACGTTGTCTTGCCGATTTCACAATAAACAACTTCATTTTGAAGAATGGGAACGCTGACGCAACAGTAAAGCAGTAAGGCTTAGCAGTAAGTGTGGTATGAAAAAAAAGTGGAAATCTATGTGACAGACTTTTTGTCGCCAAACTTGGCCACTGATAGCATCAGATGGCGGTGGCTTGTCTTCCATAATTTCCAGGGAACTTAAATCAACATAATATAAAGATAAATAACATAATAATGATAACCCAGGCTCATAAACGCAATAACAGCAGGAACAGCGTCTGCGTTTTACCACCGCTAATACTCTAACCTTTTTCGGATCTTTTCCCTTTTTTTTTTTCTAATCGACAGATCGGAAAAAAAAATTCGACTTGCACTTATAGAGGTTTGGGCAGTGTCGAGTGGGAGGAGGAGGAGGCTGTTGCTTGAGAGGATGACAGTGTATGTTGCGAAGAGCGGCGCTTAGTCCCAAAGGTTCTAAGACAAAGCCGGTTCCCACCATTCCAATTCATTCCGTTAATTCCGTTATCATATCTTCAGAATAGATTGATATATGGCAAGGCGGAAGCTACCCAATTACGCAGTGGAATGGGTGCCCCACTATAAAATAAGTTAAAGAAAAGTCGCACAATGAGGCCGGGTCACGCACGAAACACATTATTGTGGACATTGAGCTTTTCAGATGAGTGGGGTCACACACTAAATATTAAATTAGGGGTGAGGGGAACATGCTGGCGTCAAAGCGTGGCGTGTGATCACTCTAAATAATAAAGAACCCGGCTCTGACCGTCTTCTTCCCAATAAACTTAGAAACAAATAAATAGGAGCCCGATTAAAAACATAAATTATATAAACAATAATAAGAGGAATAAAAATAATTTTTAAAAGAAGGGTGAGTGAGTAGTTATTTAAAAAATAAAATAGGGAGATTTAATTGCGGAGGGACCTACGGCTTCTACTCTGGCAGAGGATAAATCATGAGGCAAGACGGAAGGAGATGGATGAGGGAAACAGATTGTCTCAGATCATCGACCGACGGCAGGAACCGCACTTCCTTTCACCGACATGCATATCTCACCGTAACAGGGAGAAGGCTGTTGTCGAGTGGGGAGGCTGTTGCTTGAAAGGATGACAGTGTATGTTGCGAAGAGCGGCACTTAGTCCCAAAGGTTCCAAGACAAAGCCGGTTCCCACCATTCCAATTCATTCCGTTTATTCCGTTTATTCCGTTGTCATATCTTCATGGTTGATTATTATATGGCAAGGCGGAAGCTACCCCATAGTCTATCCATTTCTGGTCACCAGAGGCGAATACGTCTGCGCTAGAAGCGGTAGCCCTAGGTCCGGAGCTGGCCTATGGATGATGGCCCCCGTGCGTGAAGAGAAGTTCCGGGAGGCGTTCTCAGCCGGGTTAGCCGGACCAGCGATGTAGAAGAAGTGGATGCTCACGTTCCGCTCATGGAGTGCGTCGTACGTGAATGTAAACATACTGTTAAGCCACTCTCCTCGTCCTATACCCCCATAGCCATTCTCCTTGCGCTGCGCCGCGACAATCGCGAAGTGGTCAGTCGCGATCGCCACGCGCTTTGCCTGCGAATAAAGAGGGAGCAGGTAGCGCAACAGTTCCAGAATAGCCCGCGGTTCCGCATGTGCCGAGTGGTGGGCGTCGAATCGTGGTCCGACGGTCGCGCCTCCCGCGCGGGTTCCCGCGGGCCCAATATTCGATACCCACCGCTGCTGCACGATGGACAGCTCGCCCCGGTGCACGTCGCCCTGGCTGGGTTGATGGTGGTGGTGTGGAGCGCGAACATGACGAGCGATATTGCAGATACGAGGGACCGGCAGGTGTACTCCGTCGCAGCGAGAGCCAGCTCGAGTTTGACGACCGTCTTGAGGGAGTTGCGGACCTTCCGCTGACCGTCTGCGGGGAACCAACCATACTCCTCCCCAAGGAAGACGTTGTTCCCCTCGGCTAAACGCAGCAGCTGGTCGTCGCTCATCGCGAGTAGGGACTCGGCGCTTGGGTCGGTCTTGAGGTTCGCAGCGCAGACCCGCGTCAGAACTTCCCGCACCGTGGACAGGAACTCGGCTCGCTGATCGTCGCGCGCGGCGAACAGGATGTTGTCAATCATGGTGTGGATCACTATCTCGGTCTCCACGTCCACGATGACGTTTGTAACGCCCTGCGCCACGGCGACGCTCCACCGTGCTCCCGTTGGAAGGGTGCAGAGGCGGTACCAGCCTTGCCGCGACTTGAACACGAAGCAGTCCCTGACCTGGGTCGGGAGCGGGATGGCGTCATAATACGCCTCGAAGTCAATCTGGAGCATGAAGCGAGCCTGCGTGAGCGACTGACGCCGGCCCAGCCGCGACGGGTACGCGATGCGGGGGAGTTCGTCGTCGCTGACTGTGGCGTTGAGCAGCGGCTCCGTGATCAGACGCCGTCTGCCCTTCGCCTCCGGGACTGCGAAAACGTTGACTGCGTGCGCGCCGTCAGGAACGGTGATGACGGAAGGCGGGAAAACCGCTTCGAACTTAGCCATCGCCACCGCCTTGTCGATGTCCTCCTGGGGAAGCGCCGTATAACGGACGGTCCTGGATGTGTAACGGCCCGCCAGTGTAGCGGGATCCAGAAACACCAGTGCTGCGCGCAGAAAAAGCTGTGTGGCCTCAGACGTTGTCGTCATTCGCTGCACAGCTTCCAAATCCAAAAGCGTCACTTTCTTCAGGTGCAAAGGGAGGCGTTTTTCTTCCGTCGCCGGCGGGTGCTCCCGGCCCTCGCGTCGGCAGATCTCGTTGTAGACTGCGACGGGGCTGATGCGGAGGTCGCGGGAAGAGGGGATGGTGGCGCCAGCTCGGACGGCGGGAGGAGGACACGGGAGGCGCTGGCCTGCGCGCGAACGTCCTCCTCGGTCAGCTGGAGGCCATACCCCAGGTATCGCCGGAGAGTTCGTTCCTGCTGGTGCCCCGTCCGCTTCATGATCTCGCCGAGGGACACGCGTCTGGCTGCTGGCCATCAGTATCGCCGTCCCTTTCCGCAGCGACGGCAGGGTCAGGCCCTCCTGGGTCGTCTGCAGTGCGAAGCGCACCCGGGTCATCAGCATCTTGCGGTCGCCGAACAGGTTCTGCCGCGGTCCCCGGCGATTCAAGCGCTCCAGTAGGTACCGCGCGGTCTCGAGGGGCAGCGCCGACGCCAGCTGGTATGCGCCATTGCCGCTGAGCCGCGCGGTCTTGCCGTACCGGATCGTCAGGGACAGTCGCCCCGTTTCGCGGTCCAGGTTGACGTCTTGCACGCGGAGGCTCAGCATGTCGGAGGGGCGAGCGGCGAACATCCACGTCATCCAGAGGAGCAGCCGCGCCTCGTGGCAGTCCTGCAGCCTGGCGGACGCGTTCTCCACATCCTGCAGCGTCGCCGGCCGCGCTTGCTTCGGAGGGGTCTCTCTGTCGACTCGCTGATGCGCCGCCAGGGCTGCTTTCCACTCGGGCTCCTGCGACAGATCGATCTTGTCCCTCATGTTGGAGTAAAGCGGGAGCGGGGCCGGCGCAGGGCCGAACCGATGGACGCGAGAGCGTTTGCGTGCGTCGACGCCGCCCACCGGCGGTTTGCCGCCATCCGACGCACCAGCTCCAGGACGGCCTGGTGAAGCGGCAGCGACAGCAGGTCGTTCGGCATCGCCTTGATCTCGAGAAGCCAACGGCGCTCTCTCTTCCGGACGGCCTGGCTGAGGTAGCGAAGAGCGGAAGTCTGTACGCGCGCGGGGTCTTGCAGAATTGTCCAGTCGCGTGGGCAAGGGAACGCCCCGTTGTTCCCGCCCGGGAAGTTTAAAGGCTTGGGCGCGGTGTTCTGCATGACTTCCAGCTCATCCTGCTGCTCGTCGCCCTCAGCGGGCCGACGTGACTTTGGTGGCGGCGCCGCTGACTCGCTTCTGTAGACCGCAACCACCGCCAGCGACGGGTCGGTCGTCACCGAGTAATGACCTGACGTAGCGCCGCTCTTGGTGACCGTTCCGTGGAAACGAGCCCCGGGCAAGAAACGATAACCCTCGACCTCCTGTGGCAGTCTCACACGCGGGTCCACCTGAAGAAAGACAACGGGCGACTCCAGAGGCGATATCGGCTGTACACGGCGACCGACCTTGATGCAGGGTATCACGGCGTGCCCCATGTAGGACAGTGCGTCAGTGATGTCTCGGTCGGCGCCGGCGACGTAATCGAACCCTTTCTTGCGTAGCTGTCTCGCGCGGTTGGCGAGGGACTCCCAGCGTAAAGAAAGGTACCTGTCGCGTGCTGCCCCTTCCAGCGCCGTCGCCACGTGCAAGTAGCAGAGGTGGCGGGACGCGGCGTCCGTTTCGGTTTCCGCTGCCTCGTGCACGATCCGCTCAATGATCGACGGAGCTGCGCCGCCCTGGAGGCTTCCGTGTAAAGCCAACAAAAGGCGTCGCACCTCTGCGAAGAAAACGTCGGGAGACAGAAAGACGGCAGAGGAAAAGAAGTCGCGAAAGGGGCGGATGTCGAAATAGGAGTGGGTGAAGGGAAGGTCCATGGCGTCCGCGAAAAAGTTGAGAAGCATAAAAATCCCGCAGTCGTCGCTGTACGGCTGTTGGAGAGGAGCATTGGCGAAACTCAGTGTAAGATCTGGCCAAAGTGACTCGAACTTCTTCCTCAACTCCTTGTGGACCCACGGGGCCGGCGCAGAGTCATAAACCCGCAGCTCGAACCCCTTTTCTTCCTCGGTGCAGATGGCCGCCATCCAATGCTTCCGTGTGAAGATCGGAAAGTAACGCTTCTCACCCGTTTCGACCCAAGCGCGGACCTGCGCTACCCCGTCCCGCGACAGCCTGGGTAGGATGTCGCAGGGTAGGGCCCTCGGCAGAAAACGTTGCAAAATGCCGCCAAGCTCGGAGTCGGACGTCATTCCATGTAGAATGTTACCTCCTCTAAACTCGGCGTTGGGCCTGCAGAGATCGCTTACTGGGCGTTCCGCGGGCCGCTGCCGTTTCCCTGCGGAAACTGCAGGGCCGGTTGGGCCGGTTGCAGCTGGCGGCGCTGCTGGGACGGGAACAGCGGCTCGTCAGACGACTGCCCGGGCTGCTCAAAGAGCAGAGAGAAGTCGGGGACGGGACGGCCGCCGATGCAGTGGCCACGGCGCACCTTGGTCATCATGCGCACGATCGTGAGCGCAGCTGCCACATGTCCAGCGCGCGCGCCTTGGTGGCGTCCTTGAGGGCGGTGGCGGCGGTCTCCTTCAGCGCCTCGATCTCGGCGCGCATCTCGCTGAGCTGCGCCGAGTGCTGATTGAAGGCGGCAGCGCGACGCTGTCTAGCGGTGTCGGCCCCGAACTGATCGATATCGTCTATTTTGAAGATACAGAAGGAGACCATAATCCGCACACAAAGCACGATGGGGTGAAATCACAGTGCAATGGATGAAGTACTTACTCCTTTTCATTTTCTAACTTGCCTGTTCTCCTCTCCATTCAACCTAAAAAAAAACTACGAAGAGAAGCCTCTACAAGCACTACACAGTCTCTATTCGACACTCTGCATTCCTACTATCGAATCACATTCCACCCACCCACTCTCTCTTCACATCCACCATTACGGTAACCATGCCTCTCCCCACCCGCGAGCTGGGCCGCAGCGGCCTGCACGTGTCCACTATCGGCCTGGGCTGCATGGGTCTGAGCTACGGCCTCGGTGACCCGTCCAAACTCAAGCGCGAGGACAATATCGCGTTGATCAGGGAGGCGTTTGCTCGAGGCATCACCTTCTTCGACACCGCCGAGTGCTACGGCCCGCACGCCAACGAGGAGCTGCTGGGCGAGGCTATTGCCACGCTGCCGCGCGAGAAGCTGGTGATCGCAACCAAGTGCGGTCTGTACCCGGACGACTCCGGGGCCCTGGCGGCCGACAGCAGCCCCGAGCGCATCCGCGCGGCCATCGCGGGCTCGCTGGAGCGGCTGCGCACGACGTACGTCGACCTCTACTACATCCACCGCGTGGACCCTAAAGTGCCGATCGAGACGGTGGCGCGGACGATGCTGGAGCTGAAGAAGGAGGGCAAGATCCGGCACTGGGGGCTGTCGGAGGCGTCGGCGGCGACGGTCCGCAAGGCGCACGCGGTGTTCCCGCTGGCGGCGGTGCAGAACGAGTACTCGCTCATGTGCCGCGACGTGGAGACGCAGCTGGTGCCGACGCTGGAGGAGCTGGGCGTCGGCCTCGTGTGCTTCAGCCCGCTCGGTCGCGCCTTCTTGACGGCGACGATCAAGGTGGAGGAGCTGCCGGAGAAGGACTTCCGCCGCACCTTGCCACGCCTGACGCCGGAGAACGCGAAGCTGAACCAGCCGCTGGTGGACCTCGTCGCCGAGTGGGCCGAGAAGAAGCAGTGTACGCCGGCGCAGTTTGCTCTCGCGTGGGTGCTGGCGCAAAAACCGTACGCGGTGCCCATCCCCGGGACGACGAAAGTGGCGCGCTTGGTGGAGAACGTGGCCGGCGCAAGGATTGAGCTGACGGCGGCGGAGCTGGCCGAGTTCAACGCAAAGCTGGACACGCTGCAGGTGCACGGCGCGCGCTACGGAGCGGCGGCTCTGAGCATGATCAACAAGTGACGTGTGTGCGTCTTTTTGGGAAATCGTCGCACCGTCTCTCGCCCGCTGTCGCTGCCTCTCGCTCAGTCGCTCTCCCCCGTTCACCTCCTCATTCCCACACGAGCTACTACTGGTGCGGTGGTACCACACTGTCACCTCTTTTGCATTAACGCTGCCGAAGGCCATGACGACCGCCAACGAAGTACGGTGCCGTTTGTTTTCTCTCTTTTTCTATCTCTTTCTCTCTGTTCTTGTTTTTACAACGCTCTGCGCCGCGCAGCTTGTAGGGCTTTCTCTCTACCCTCCCCTTCTCCTCCCCTCTGCGAAGCCGCGTGGTGTCCGTGCTCAAGGAAAGTGTAGCGCGATACCACGCCGGTGGTCGATTCTTTTTTTTTTTTTCCTCTCCTAGTTTTGGCCAACATATCTTTCTTTTCGGCGAACTCGTTTTCTTCTTCTTTTCTTCTTTCTGGACGCCGCTTCTCGTCTTTTCTTCTTTCCGTTGTACCTTCTATTTTTATATCTCTATCTGTGTCTCTGCCTCTCCCACCTTACAAATGCTGAAGCCTTGTTTCCTTTCCGATTCTCGGCAATGTATTCAGTTACTCGTCTCCCTACTTGTTTTCTTATCTAAGCACGCTGTCCGCATCTTCCCCGCCGTTCACCTTTCACACGCAGATCCCCTAGCTATCATCTCTCGCCCTCGCGCAACACTCCACCAAGCTCTACCCCACCAACTCAACTCCACCCACCACCCACCAACCATGGCCAAGGGCAACAAGTCCGCCGACGCCAAGGGCTCACAGAAGCGCCAGAAGAAGATCCTGCGCGACAACATCCGCGGCATCACGCACGGCTCGATCCGGCGCCTGGCGCGCCGCGGCGGCGTGAAGCGCATCTCGTCTGAGATCTACGAGGAGGTGCGCCGCGTGCTGAAGAGCTTCGTGGAGGGCGTGGTGCGCGACGGCTCCGCGTACGCCGAGTACAGCCGCAAGAAGACCATCACCGCGTCGGACGTGGTGAACGCGCTGCGCAAGCGCGGCCAGATCCTGTACGGCTACGCGTGAGAGGGAGAATATATGCTCTCACTCCATCGTCTTCAGTGACGCCTTTCTATAGATTCTTTCTTTGTTTTTCCCCCTTCTTCTTTTTTCCCTTCTGACCTGTTTCTCCGCTTCATAAACCGTTCTGCACGGAGATTTGAGTGCTGCCGACCATGGGTCTGCTGCGCACGCCAGCACGCTGATTCTTCAGTAGCACTAGTGTGCTCCAGTCAACGTGCGTCTGCTGCCCTTCCTTTCTCGAGTTGTGATTGCACTTTCTAGTCTCTACTAGCTTCTACCGTTGCCCCTCTCTGTCTGATTGAAAAATCATTCGTGCGCATTCCCAAGACAACATTCCTCCGGCGCAACTGCTACAATACCCACTTCTGTGCTCGCTAGTGGTGAGTTCTGTGCTGTGGAGTTTTTCGCGCCGCTGCTGTGAGCCCCGCTCCCGCGCCTGCTCTTTCCTTGCCGGCCCTATCGTCGCGTTCTGTTGTTTCTTTCTTCTTCTTCTTGCTGGCTCCACTTTCCCCCTCTCCCTCCCTCTTCTTGCTTCCCCCTCACCCACTAGAAAACGCAGCTTTAGCAACCTAGCGCTAACACAGCTACAACTACTTCCATACAGTTTTTTTTTTTTTACATCGATAGATACGTGAGCGTTCACATAAACACTCACTAGATTTCTTTTTTACACGCCACGCGATGTCTCTCGTCGTGGTTCGTACAGCGGCGCCACCGCGCAACAGCACTTACGCGCCGCCGCCGCCGCCGCCTCCTGGAGTTCTTGGAAGGCGGCGCCCGGCCTCCGGCGCGGCACGCGGCCGCCGGCGCACGCCAAAGCGCCACTGCGAGGCCGCCAACGGCCTCAACAGCACGCCACCGCGCGGCGGGTGGGAGGCGCCGCCGCTGCCACGGGAGCCGTGGTCGGGGTCGCCGTGGGCGGCGGTACCGCGGCCGTGGGAGGCGCCGTACCGCGCGCCATGGCCGCCGCGCGCGCCGACGCCCCCGCGCACGCGGACGCCCCCCCGCGCCAGCGACGGAGGCTGCCTGGACGGCCTCAACACCACGCCGCCGCGGGGCGCATGGCCGGCGCCGTCCAGCTGCAGCTCCGCCTCTGAGAGCGAGTGGGGCGGCGACGACGACGCCCCCGGCGACACCTCTGCCGCCGAGAGCGAGTGGGGCGAGGGCGAGGACCCGTTCAACACTGCCTTTGTTGCGGACAGCGACACGGGCAGTGACGATCTGCCGGGCGCCCCCGCCGCTGCCCCCGGCGAGCCTCTGCCCGCGGCCCCTCTCTCCCGCGCGCCGCCGCCGCCGCGCCCCGCCGTGGTTTCGCGCGCTCTACCGCGGCGCCCCTCCGCTGTTGTCCCCCGTGCGCTGCCGCCGCCGCCCGCCGCCACTGTTGCCCCCCGCGCGCTGCCGCCGCCCCCTGCTGCCGCTGTCCCCTGCGCGCCGTGGCAGCGCTGTGGCGCCGCCGCCCTCCTGTTCTGCGTGGTGCTGGCGCTGCTGCTGGGCGTGCGTTGCGCGCTGCCGCACGTCGGCCCGGCCGTCGTGTGGGCGCGCGGGTGGGCGGAGGAGCGTGCGTCGCCGGCCGTGCCCGCTGTCGCGCGCCTCTTGGCCGCCGCGGCGCTTGCCGTCCTCGCCGCCGTCGCCGCTGACTTGTGCGTGCGGGCGCTCGCCGGCGTCGTCGCACCGCCCGCGGCGCGCGCGGCTGCGGTTCTCGTCGCCGGCACGCGCGCGGTGGTGGCGGGCCTGTGGCAGGCGGCGCGGGCGGCGGCCTTGCAGATGTGTCGCGGCGTCACCTGTTCCCTGCGGCGCGTGCGGCGTGTGTGCAGCGCGGTTGCGGCCGGCATGCACGCAGCGGTGGCGGGCCTGTGGCAGGCGGCGCGGGCGGCGGCCGTGCAGATGTGTCGCGGCGTCGCCTTTTCCCTGCGGCGCGTGCGGCGTGTGTGCAGCGCGGTCGCGGCCGGCATGCACGCAGCGGTGGCGGGCCTGTGGCAGGCGGCGCGGGCGGCGGCCGTGCAGATGTGTCGCGGCGTCGCCTTTTCCCTGCGGCGCGTGCGGCGTGTGTGCAGCGCGGTCGCGGCGGGCGCTCTCGCCGTTGCGTGCGCGAGCCAGGCTGCCGCTGCCGCTGCGGCGGTGTCGGCGCTCGCGGTGGAGCACCCGCTCGCGGCTGCGGCATGCGTCCCGCCGCTGCTCTGCGCGGACGCGGCCGCGGCGCTGTGGCTGCTGCGGCCGCTGGCACGGCGGGCACGGGAGCAGCAGACGCAGCGGCTCCTCGCCGCCGTCGGTACCGCCGCCCCGCCGCGCCAGCGCCGCGACGCCGCCTGGCTGCGGTGCCTGCTGGGCGACGCGGCCGTGTTCGCGGCGGCGTGCCTGCTGCTGGCCGTGGCGCTCGCCCCCCTCGCGGCCGCCGTCCTCTTGAGTGCCGTCGGCGTCCGGCGGGGCTGGCACGCCGCGTGCCCGGCGCCGCTGTGGGCGCTCGCCGGCGTCGTTGCGCTGCTCGCGCTGCGCGCGGCGGTGGCGGGCCTGCGGGGGGCGGCGCGGCCGGTGGCGGTGCAGCTGTGCGTGTGCGCGGCCCCCCTGCTGCGGCGCGCGCCGTTCGCTGACGACGCGCGCTCGCGGGTGTGGGAGCGGCGCGTCTGCCAGGCGCGCAACGCGGTTGCGGCGGGCGCTCTCGCCGTTGCGTGCGCGAGCCAGGCTGCCGCTGCCGCTGCGGCGGTGACGGCGCTCGCGGTGGAGCACCCGCTCGCGGCTGCCGCGTGCGTCCCGCCGCTGCTCTGCGCGGACGCGGCCGCGGCGCTGTGGCTGCTGCGGCTGCTGGCCCGCACCGTCCGCCGGCGCCCGCCGCAGGCGTAGCGCCACCTTTTCTCGTGCTTTCCCCCTTTGCTCTTGTCGGTTGCTGGCTGCTGCCGGACCGGTGCGCGCCGCCCTCACTCCCCCCTCCTGGGTGCTTCTGCCCACTTGTTTTATCAATAGATCCCCGAGGGCGGCGGCAGCGTGTGCGGCAACAAACATAAGGGCAATACAGATAGAAGTAGCGACGGGCGGCTGTGCCGCCGGCTACTACTTGTACACCTTTTTTTGTTTTCCTCTCCTTTTCCCTCACTCTTCCTTCTTTCTTCTCTCCACTCTCTTCCTTCTCTTTCTTCTCCTCTCTTCTCTCTCTTTCGTTCCCTTTTTGGCGCCATGCCACCCAACCCACACGGGTCTGAGGACCCCCAACAAGACCGGCACACCGCCGGCGCCTAGAGCACCTTTTCTTCGTTCTTCTTTCGCCCCCCATTCGCTGCCGCCACTGCCCAGTAGCACCAGTGGAATGCCGGGGGCCCAAAAAACAAAAAATAACAAAAATCTTAAAAGTGCACAACTAAACCAAAAAGTAACAAAAATTAAAAAAAATAAAAACCAAAAACAACAAAAATTAAAAAAAAAAATAAAAACCAAAATAGATTCTCTTTGTATATTTATAGAGGTAGCGACGGGCGGCTGTTCCGTCGACTACTGCTTGTACACCTTTTTTTTCCCTCTTCTTTTCCCTATCTCTTCCTTGTTTCTTTCTTCTCTCTTCTTTCTTTCTTCTTTCTCTTTTCCCCTCTCTCCCCACTCTTTCTTTTCTTCTCTTCTCTCTCTTTCATTTCCTTTTTGGCGCCATGCCACCCAACCCACACGGGTCTGAGGACCCCCAACAAGACCGGCCCACCGCCGGCGCCTAGAGCACTTTTTCTTCTTTCTTCTTTTGCCCCCCATTCGCTGCCGCCACTGCCCAGTAGCACCAGTGGAATGCCGGGGCCCAAAAAACTCCTCCGTGAGGGGTGCGGGACAGGAACCAGGACACGCGCTGGCCCTCACTTGCGTGCGGCTGGCCACTGCCTCATGTTTGATTTTCCTCTCAGCAGGCTGTCCTGCGTGCGTGTTCCCTCACCCGCCCCTCACGAAATAGATTTCATTCTGCGTTTTTCTTTTCTTTTCGTTTTATTTATTTACAATCGCCTCCTGCCGCTTGCTGCTGTTGCTGCTCGCCCTCGCCGGTCGGTGCCGCCACCGCCGCCACACACGTGCGCCGCTTTAGCTGTGACAGCGCATGTCACACGGCGACACCAGTGGTACGGCGCAGGCACCGGCAGGCGGCGGCGACAGCACGCAGCGGCCGCAGCGGCACTAGCAGGCGACTCCGGCTGTCTGCCGGGTCGCCATCTTCACAGTAGATTGTTTCTTTTTTCTCTGCAAACTGTCGCATTCATCACATTATGATCCCCCTTTTCTTCACCATTATTATTTTTCACCCTGACATTTGCTTTTTCTTTCACTTTCTTCTCTCTGTTTGTTTCGTGTTTTCTTTTTCACCCCGCGCCTTCTGTCTCCTTTTCTTTTCTGTGCCCCGCCGCGCCCCTCGTCTCCTCACAGTAGCACCGACACGGGGGAGCAGGGAGACTGAAACGCCTCCCGGCGGCTGGGGTGCCCTCTCTCTCCCCGCCTCTTTTACGCGGCCACAAATGGTCTTGAGAGCGGTCACTCCCCTCCCTTTTCTTCACAGCGTCGTCACAACATGATCATCACAACAACGCGCGTCGCCTGCTGGGAGGCAACGACACGCCAACAGCCCCCGATAGTCGGGCAACGGCAGCGCCGTGGTGCTCTCTCTTCCCGCCGCCTCTCTTCGTTTTGCTTCTTTTTCTCTCTCCCTCCCTCCCCCCTCACGGGCGCGCATCCCTTGGAAAGCAGCGTCTGACAGCGGCCGCCACTGCCACGCGGCCACCGCTGACGCACTGCTGGCGCCTTATTTTGTTTTTGTTTTCTTCACAGCCCCCCGCGCGCCTCCCTGCCTGCCGGTTTCCTTTTCCTGTTTTCAGCGCCGGCCTCGCCGCCCGCGCCTCTTCACATACAGTCAGGCACAGGCGAAACCACCGGCAGCGGAGAGGGACGCCGCGCGTGCGAGCTTTTGCGGGCTCCACCGCACTTTCTCTTTTTGCTTTCTTCTTTGCCGTGCGCGCACACCGGCCGCGACTACCACGCGGCCACTGCTATCACTGCTCTTTTTTTTTACTATTTATTATTTTCACTCAGCGTGCCGCCGCCTGGCCCCTTTTCTTTTCCTTTCAGCAGCGCCGGCCCCGCCCCTGCACCTCGCCCAAGAGGGCGAGACTGCCGCTTTCCCCTCTTTCCTTCGCTTCGCACCAACTAGCAAAGCGAAGCGACATAAGAAAGATAAAAGCGTAAAACAAACAAAAAAAAAAACAAAAAACAACAAAAAAACAACATCAAAAAACAAAAAAAAATAAAAAACAAAAAACAGAAAACAAAACAACAAAAACCAAACAAAACAAAAAAAAAATCAACAACAACAACAACAACAACAACAAATACAAACAAATGCACAAACCAAGTAAAACAAACATCTGCGTGCGTGAGCCCTTTTTCCTCCGCGGTGGCATCCCGCGGCAAGCGCCACCGCCCCCTCCCCTCTCTTCTTTCCCTCCCGCCGCTGTCGTGCGTCGCTTCTCTTCTTTCCCCTGCACCGGCACCGTCGCAGGCACGTGCGCTCGCACGCACACAAGCAAACATGCTTCTTGCTTGTTTTACTTTTTGTAACTCTCTTCATTCTTCATTCTTTTTTCTTCTTTCTTCCTCCGTCTTTTTCTTTTTTTTTCTTTTTAAACATGCAACTCTCTCTCTCTCTCTCGTTTTCATCCCCCCCCCCCCCCCACAACTCTACCCCCGAACGCGTTCCCTCCCCTCCCCCTTTTCAGCCCCCCCCCCCCCAACTTCCTCTCTTTCCAGCGCCGCCTGCCGGCGTATCTTTCTCAGCGCCACCGCTGCGCCCGAGGCCAGGCGCAACACAACACAACACAACACAGCATCACGCCGTGATGCAAGCAACGAGAAATAACAAAAAAGAACAAAAAAAGATAATTAAAAAAGATATACAACAACAACAAAAACAACTAAAAATAAAAACAAAAAAAAAAAAAAGCAAAAAAAAAAAGAATAATAATAATAATAAAACAACAACAAAAAAACAACAAAAAACAAAAAAAAGAAAAAAGAATAATAATAAAAAAACAAACAAAAAACAAACAAAAAAAACAAACAAAAAACAAAAACATATCTCTCCCCCTTTTTACCCCCTCTCACCCCCTCTCACCCCCCCCCCCTCCTCTCCCCTCCCCCTCCCCCTCTGGCCGGTTTGTGATACTTGTCTGATACCCCTGAGCCCTTTACCCCCCACCCCCACCCCCTTCTGTGTGCGTGAGTCTGTGTCTGCGTGCCATGTGTCTGTGTGTCTGCGTGCCGGTTCGTCCACCACCGCATGGGCGAACAACCTCCCTTCTCCCTCCCCTCCCCTCCCCCCCCCCCCCCCCCCTGCATTCCCCCACCGGAATGCCCCCACTGACTTTCTCTTTTTTTTTCTTCTCTCTTCTTTTTCTCATGTTTTCCCCACTATTGTGTGTGCACCACAATGAAAAAAACAACAACACAAGCTACTGCTCTCTTGCTGCGTGCCCCATTTATCATTATTCTGCAACTCTCCCGCGCCCCTGCGAGCAACCGCGCGGCGCTGCACGGCTTGCGTGCCTCTGTATACGTGTGTGTGTGTGTGTGTGTGTGTGTGTGTGTGCACCATGATGATGCGCGAACAACAGCTGTAGCCATATCTAGGAAAACAAGGAAGAAACAAATCATCCGTACGCCAACCCCCAGAGGCGCCACTGCGCGCGGCGGGGCGCGGGGTGCCGGCGCGCAGGCCCCCGGCGCGAGCCCCCCGCGGCCGCTCGGGGGTGCTGACTGAGAGCCCGGCGCGTCGCAGCGCCCGCCGGCTGCAGCGCAGTGGCGCTGCTAGGTGGAGGTGTTAGTGGGTATTGTGCTATCGGCCGCGAGTCCCACAGTACCCGTGCAGGCGGCACGGGTCTGCGTAGATGCATTCCCTCCACCCGATGTGGCTGACTGGCGTCACCACGGCGACGCGGCCGCGTCCGGCCGACGTCCCCACGCCGTCCCCACACGAAACAAAAAATGTCACTTATGTCACATATGACTATTCACTCAAGAGGAATTCCCCGTACAAGTACATAGGACGCGGTGCTCTCGTCTCCCGCCGCTCGCTACCCTTTCTGTACGTGGTTCTGACGGTGGCAAGGTTAGAACCCCGTAGCTACTCCGTCACTACTGCCTCTGGTTGCACAGTGCTGACGAGTCGTGGGAAACCAAAGCCTGATGCGTTCTTGCTCGACAGCTGCTCGGTTACGCCCTCGAAGTTGCGTGACGAGTGATCCGCAGGATTCGTGGGTCCTGGAATATAGAAAATGTGGATTCGAATGTTGTCGTCGTACAGTTTGTCGTAGGTGAATACGAAAAGTTGGTTGAGCCATTCTCCTCTGCCGATCCCCCCGTAGCCACTATCCTTTCGCTGCGCTGCTACTATTGCGCGGTGATCCGTTACGAGGGCGATTGGCCTCGCAGCGGGGGGGAAGCGTTGCGTGATTTGTTGAAGTGTAACGCGGCGATCCGGACGGCCCGAGTCGTGAGACCCACCTCTGTTGGTAGATGAAAGCAGGGTCTCCGGCCACGTCGGAGGCGCACGCTCCCCAGCCGTCGCGGGAGGCGTCCGTGAACATGGCGATGTCGTAGTCCGCCTCGTCGTACGAAGGACGCGATGGGGGAGTTATTGGGCACCAGGGGTTTCCGCATAGGGCTGCTCCGGTCTCGCGGAGAGCGTTTCCGATGCGGGCGTCCAGTCCCGGTAGCATCGCGTCCCGGTCGCCTCCGTTGAAGTGTACGCGGCTGCAGTTCTTTCTGTACACCGTCAGTAGGCTGAAGCTTCTCGCCGGGTTCAGCGTCGTCGTATGCATGGCGAGCGTCATAAGAGAGATGAGCGACACGAGGGAGCGGCACGCGAACGTTTCGGCCAAAATGGCCAGTTCCATTTTTACAATTGTGTTCAAAGCATTGCGCACGACTCGCTGGCCCCTCACCGGGTCCCAGTGGTATGCCTCACCAAGGAAGACTTCATCCTTCTCGGCGAGGGCCAGAAGCTGAGCATCTGTCATTGGCCGCAAGGTGCTAGTCTCCGGCTCTGCCATCGAATTCGCGTAGTCTATCCGGCCCAGGACAGTCCGAGCGGTTCTCAGCAGTTCGTCTTCCGCCGCGAACATCATGTTGTCGATCATGGTGATGACTACTACATTGGTTGGTATGTCCAGCACAACGTTCGCGATGCCCTGGGCCAGCGCAACGCTCCATCGCGCGCCCGTAGGGAGGGTTCTCAGCCGGAGCCAGCCGTCGCGCGTCCTGAACAGGAAACAGTCCCGTATTGCTTCCGGGATCGGGACCGCGTCGTAGTACGCCTGGAAGTCCATTTGAATCATGTACTTGCCGCGCATCAGCATCTGGCGCCGCGCAAGGCGTGACGGGTAAGTGAGCTGCGGTAATTCCGCGTCACTGATTGTAGCATTTAGGAGGTGTTCGGTGATTGACCTGCGTCTAGCTTTGGCCTCGGTGCGCGTGAAGACGTTCACCGCGTGTGCCCCTGCTGGGGCCGACATCACTTCACGCGGGTAAGCGAACTCAAACTTTCCGTGTCAGGCCGCAGTACCGCACCGTGCGCGATGTCATACGACCCGCGAACGTCCGCGGGTGTAGGAACACCGCCGCACTCCCCAGCAGGGCCCGTGGCGACCCCGCCGTGTGCGTTGGTAGTTCGTACAGCCGCGCCCAGTCTAAAGTGGTGATGTCCTTCAGGCGCAGCGGTCAGTCCGCATCGGCAGAGGCGTCCAGCGCAGCTTGCTGTAAGTGGGGGGTGGGTTGTTGTAAATGAACCAGTCCCTTGGGCTCAGAGCGCGCGCCCCCTGCGCTCCCGCCCGCGCAGTTTAACGGCGTCGGGACCGTCCGCTGAACTCTCGTCAGCTCGTCCTCGTCAGAGTCCCTGTCGGGCTGCGCGTTGCGGGCTGTGGTGGCCTCGTGACGGCTGTACGTTCCCAGAACACTGCCCTCGCTCCGTAGAGTCGTGACGTAGTGCCCCTGAGTCGCGCCGTGAGGTCCAGCCTCGCCTCTGAACTGCGCCCCAACGACGAATCGGCAGTCGCCCAGAACTGCTGGGAGGCCGGCACCCGGCGCGGATTGCACAATGATGCTGGGGCCCTGGAGGGGAGGTATCAGCAGTTGCGGGTGCGATGCAGCGCCGGGCTCGGCGGGGGCGTACGGGACGATCGTAAGGCCCATCGCGGCCAGAGCATCGCCCGCGTCGTGGTGCGCGCCTGGCGTGTAGCGAAAGCCTGGTAATCGTGTCGCACGTTCAACCAACGCCCCGACGTTCATTGATCGTTTGCGTCTACGAGCTGCGCACTCCAGAGCCGTTGCGGCCAGCATGTAGCACACATAGCGCGCTTTGATGAGCGTATCGTCTTCGGGCACGTTTGTCGAGGTTGAAGCCCCTCCCAGAAGATGCGACCTCTCGGACAGCTCAAGCAGCTTTCTTATTATCTTGTGTGCTTCTTGTGTGTCTTCAGGCAATCTGCTCAGAGCGGAGCGGAACGCGGCGGAGTCGTGGAGGGCTCGAGTGGAGGGAACTTCCGAGAAATCCGCGAAAAAGTGCAGCGTCACATAGATGCCGCAGTCGTCACTGTGCGGGCGTTGCCTTGGGCCGTCGTGGAACTGTAGGGGCAGATCTGGCCACCTGCGTTTGAAGATGCTACGCACCTCGTGGTGTACTGCCGGCGTAGGTGCCGAATCAAGTGTGTGCAGGGGCAAGGCGTCGCCGGCGGCGGTGAAGATTGCGGCGATCCAATGGTGTCGCACGAACAGGGGGAAGTAGCGGATGGCTCCGTGCAGCACGCGCCTCTCGATGCTGGCGGCCCCCGCGCAGGTGGCGGTTGAGGATGAGGCCAAGTTCTATATTGGACGTCCTCCCTGACGCGACGTCGCCCCCGTACAGGACAGTCCTCCGCTCAACCGCTTCGCGCGGCCCCAGGGTGTTTATCGCGACACGGCCCGCAGCAGCGTTTAGCTCCGCGGGCCGTTTCACTTCCCCCAGCGCGTTCGTGGGCCGCTGGCTCTTCTTCTTGTCGCTGAAGACGTTCGCGACATCGTCCTCCTCCTCGGCCACGGGCAGCCGGAACGGCTCGGAGAAGCCCGTGAAGTCGTGCCAGCGGGGTTGAGGTGCCCTAGGACGTAGTAGAACAGCAGGACGTGGATTCTCCGCTCGCTAAGCCGATTACTTGCTCACTCGCGCAGCTTATTACGCGCCCGCGGCCGCTGGTGCGCAGGCGCCGCGCCCGCGCCGTCGGCCGTCGCCTCTCCCACGCCTCGTGGGCCCATCGCCGCCGCATCACTTGGGCCGCGCGATACTTCCAAGACAGCACAGCTCCCCATCCTGACACGGGTGCGTCTGAGGGGCAGACCAAGCCGTAGGCGTCATCGTTGATGGGCACTTGGGTGCGCGGCGCTACTTCGTACCAGTCGCCTCGAGGGGGGCCGGCGCCGAGAGAGCGAAGGGACCCGCGTACTGCGTGGGAAATGTAGTTCATGGGCTGGCCCCAGCTCAGGCCTCCGCCGATAGCTGCAAGCACCCCCCCCCCGGCACGACTGCATAAGCTGAGAAGCCCGTGCAGGCTTGAGAGCACGCACATATCGTAGGGGGTGCTATGCTGACAAACTCGCGGTAGGCGTAGTACCGTGTCATGCGCAGTCCGTGGGTTAGTTTCGCTACTGACTTGATGGAATTCGGAGCCGTCCGCACGGGATGTGCACTGTCCTTTATCGGCGTGGTTAGCGTTACTTAGGCTATTCTCAGTGCTACTATTCTTATTGCTGCTGTAATTGTTCGCGTCGCCAATGCTGCCGTCATCGATCCAGGCAGGCGGCGGTGCACGGCGTACGAGGTCTGGTATCCTCCCGGCCGTATTCCTCTCAGGCGTGACGGGCGTGCAGTAGTCGGCATCTCGGCCTTGCTGACGATCTGGTCGGCTGCTGGCTCGGTGATGAGGCGTGGGCGCCTGTTGTGTGCGGACACCCCCCGAAAAGGAAAACCTTAACCGAATGCGTCACTTCCGTCAGTGGGTGGGTCGGGTGGGGTGGGGATCCTCCTCGAACTGGCCTCTCGGGATCGCGTGCCTCGATGCCGCGTGGCTCCACTGTCGTCGGCCTGACGGTGCGGGAGGTCCTACTGCTCGTGCACTTGCCCGGGCGTAGGAAAGACATAGCCTGAGGGGCACTGCGGCGCTGGCCCTGGCCCGAGCGGCCTCCAGCGACGTTTGCTGGGAGTGGCGCCGGTAGCGCCGAAGGGTGTCGTGGCTGGTGTGGCCTGCCGTCCGCATGGTGTCGAGTCGAGCTCTGGGGCACCGCCCAGCGCCATGTGCACGGCGGCGCCCGCGCTTCGCTGAGCTTTGGGGGCAGGAGGGAGCTGGGCGGCTGCGTCCGGCGGCGCGCGGGGACGGAGCGGAGGCGGCGGTCGCGGTGCGACTGGGCGGCGTGCGGGCCCCGCAGGTGCGTCGCCGTGCCGCCTGCGGGTTCGTCGCCGCTCGGCTGACGTCCTTGGGCTTGGCGAGCGGTGGGGGAGGACCGGCGCTCTCCTTGGTGGCAAGTTCGTGCCACTTCCCGTAGGCCGCTGCGCACTCCGGGGATGTCTTGAGGTCGACTCCCTTGCCCTTGCTCGAACTGGGGGTAGACTGCCGAAGACCTCCATTGCCGCCCTGCCGAGGGGACACTGCGCGGGGCCGCGCCCCATCCCTCCAAGGCCCAGAAGAGCTGGCCGCTGCTGCTGGCGGGCCCCGGCGAGGGTGTTTGCCCCGGTGCGTGCGCCGGTGGGCGGGGCGGCCGACTCCCCCGCATCGCTCGCCCGCCGCTTTCAAATAGCGCCCGTCGTCGTCGAGGGTGCCTGTGCGCAAGTCCGAGGTTTCCGGCGGGCGGCTCCGTGGACAGCGGCGCAGCCGTAGGCACCCAAGACGGCGAGAGGGTCGGTTGCGTCCGGCGTTTCTAGTTAGCAACCACTTGTGCCCGGCCGCGAAACGGAAGGGTGCTGTGGCGGAAGCTCTCAGCGTTGGCCCGTGTAGGAGCGATGGCGGCGGGTGATTTGCGGGTCGAGACGAGCTTCCTGGGCCTCCGGCGCGTCGTTGCCGCCTTCGGTTGGCCGGTGCTCGTTCTTCGCCTTCCCTTTTTGTTTCGTTCTCGGAGCCGAAAAGGCGCTTCACACCGCTGTTGAGCACTGTCGGCGGGGCAGAGCCGTAGAAGTGCATCCCCGCGTTCCGTTGCTCGGCGTGACGTTCCAATAGCGCAGCTGTCCAGTGGTGACGTAAGAAGATGGGAACGTACGCGGCAGATTGCCCCTTTGCCTTGCCGCAACGCTCCCGAATCAGGCGTTGGGAAAACTCGCGCAGCTGGGTGCAGCGCTGCCATGGAGCTTCGGGGAGGTAGGGCCTGCACAACTGATCCAACTCGGCGTTGGATGTCTTGCCGCGCTCTAGGTACCCTCCCCCCCCCCTCCTGGAAGTTGGCGCGCTGGGCCCCTGGTAGGAAAGTTGTTGCGGTCGGGCATGGCTGGAGTGGGCACGCACCCTTTGTGTGCTTGGAGGAGGGCTTGCAGAAGAGCTGTACACGTGAAAAGACCCCCAGCCGCTGACTCTGATTCTTTGTCCTTCTCTCCCACACAGCTCTCTCTCTCTCTCTCTCTCTCTTCGACCCAGGGTAGTGGTCACTTTTCACTTGCTTAATGCTTTTGCAGGGTGGGGCACAACCACACAGGTGATAAAAACAACACCCTTTCTTTTCTATCCCTTTCAGACGCATGGGTCGCGTTCAGCGAATGCTGTCTTATTTCTTATTTCTTATTTCTTTTTTTTTTCGTTGATTTCATTTTCTTTGATACCCCCACTCATTGTTTTGATTTTCTTATTGCATGTCCTTCGCTTGCGTTTCTGTTCTCCCTCTCTCTTTCTCTCTATTGTTTTTCTTTTTATTTCACCATTTTCAGGAAAACTCTTGCGCGATGCTTTTCGCAGGCTGATTGTATCGCGCCGATGAGTAGAGCAAAGCGTAGACCAGTTCATTGACTGCGCTGATGCATGATTGCCCCTCCTCTTGTTCCTTTTCTTCCTACTGATACGCTTTTATTCTTTACACTGTTCGTCGTCTCTTCATTTTTTTATGCGAAACTGGTGTATAATGGAGGACTGTTCCTCGCTGCGCTTGCTACTGCCACTGAGTGTGTTGTTTGGGCGATTGTACGACGCAGTGGGAACGAGGTGAAAGTGGTGCTTGTCCTAAGCAGTGACAGGATATATTTGTGCCGAGGGATTTGCAGCTGAAGGGAACTAGACGACCAAAGACTTTGTATGCTTTCCAACCGCGCGCTCTCCTAGCATCCCTACCCTCACTCCTCTCCCGCACCCGCGGCGTGGTGCCGACGGCATGCCACGCTAGTGTGGCGCGGGCCTGATGACATCTCTCCCAGATAGCTAACAAGCAATTCTAGTCTAGTTGCTCGAGCAGCCGCCTCGCAGCCTGCCAGGCGCAGGTTCGACTCCGGCCGCCGCGCAACTTTAGCCAAACATAGGAAACATATCACAATAGCAGGCACTGACGCCGGCGGGGCCGTGAGTGGCCTCAGCAGCCCGGGGCCGCCAGCCACCCGCGCCTCTTCACATACACTCGCACACGGGCGCCGCCGCACTTTCTCTTTACGCTTTCTTCTTTGCCGTGCGCGCACACCGGCCGCGACTGCCACGCGGCCACTGCTGCCACCGCTCTTTCCTCTTTTCTGCGTGCCGCCGCCTGCCCCCTTTTCTTTTTCTTTAAGCAGCGCCGGCCCCGCCGCTGCACCTCGCCCAAGAGGGCGAGACTGCCGCTTTCCCCTCTTTCCTTCGCTTCGCACCCAACCAGCGAAGAGAAGAGACATAAAAAAATAAAATAAAATAACCAAACAATCAAAACAATCAAAACAACAAAAACAACAATAAAAAACAACAAAAACAAAAACAACAAAGTAAAAACAAGAAACAACATGAAAAACAAAAACAATAAAAAAAACAATAAAAAACAGAACAAAACAACAACAACAACAACAACACACAAACAAATACACAAACCAAGTAAAACAAACATCTTCATGCGTGTGTCCATTTTTTTTTCCGCGGTGGCGTCCTGCTGCAAGCGCCACCGCCCCCACCCCCTTTTTTTCTTCCCTCTTGCTGCCGTCGTGCGTCGCTTTTCTTCTTTCCCCTGCACGTGCGCTTGTACGCACACAAGCAAACATGCTTCTTGCTTGTTTTACCTTTTGTAACTCTATTTATTCTTCATTCTTCATTCGTCTTCCGTCTTTTTCTTTTTCTTTCTTTTTAAACATGCAACTCTCTCTCTCTTCGTTTTCATTTCCCCCCCCCCCCCTCGCCCACAACTATACCCCCGAACGCGTTCCCTCTCCTGCCCCCCCCGCCCCCAACTTCCTCTCTTTCCAGCGCCGCATGCCGGCGTATCTTTCCCCGCGCCACCGCTGCGCCGTCGCCTGCGCCCGAGGACAGGCGCAACACAACACAACACAGCATCACGTCGTGATGCAAGCAACAACAAATAACAACAAAAAACAAACAAAACAAAAATACAAAAACAAATTACAAACAAAACAACGAAAAAAAAAAAAACAAACAAACCAACACAAAAAAAAAAAAAAAACATACAGACACAACACCAAAAAAAAAAAAAAAAAAACATATCCCTCCTCCCTTTTAACTTCCCTCCCTCCCCTCTCCCTCTCCCTCTCCCCCTCCTCCCCTCTGGCCGGTTTGGAATAGCATGTCTGATACCCCTGAGCCCTTTCCCCCCCCCCCCCTTCTGTGTGCGTGTGTGTCCCTCGTCCGCGTGTGTGTGAGTCTGTGTGTCTGCGTGCCGGTTCGTCCACCACCGCATGGGCGAACAACCTCCCTTCTCCCTCCCCGTCCCCCCTTCGTGCCCCCACTGACTTCCTCTTTTCTTTTCTTTTCTCTTCTTTTCTCATGTTTTGCCCACTACTGTGCGTGCGACCACAACGACCAAAAAAACACAAACGACTGCTCTCTTGCTGCGTGCCCCATTTATCATTATTCTGCAACTCTCCCGCGCCGCTGCAAGAAACCATGCGGCGCCGCACGGCTTGCGTGACTATGTGTGTGCGTGTGTGGTGTGTGTATGTATGGATGTCTCCAGTGAACGTGCCCAACAGTCAGGAGCAGCAGTGAAGTGAAATCAAGTGCGGCAAAACGTGTAAATGAGCGCATCAACCCAGTGGCGACGGATGCGGATATGCAGTCGGGAGCGTCATCTCCCTCACACGCAACGCTGCGCGCCGCTGTACCACGTAGCACCGCTGCGTTTCTGACAGCGTGTGACAGGACCACGCGGGCGACGCAGCCGCCAGGGTGTTTTTTATGCTGTATCTTTTGCTCTACCTCTCTCCTCCCTCCCTGCGCACCCACCTCGATCCCACCGCCAGAAAAAAAAGCCTCAAGTACCACAACCACAACCATCACAACCACCACCATCACAACCACCACCATCCACCACCACCACCACACCACTACCACTACACCATGCGCAGCCCCACTGCCCAGCAGCCTGCCGCGAAGACGGCGCCGCGTGCCCACCGCGTGCGGTTTGTCCTCCCCGAGGGGGACAACGGGCACGCGGACGGCCCGCACCGCGCCATCAACGACCGGCGCAAGCGGTCGTCCGGCCGCCGGCCCGCGCCTGCCCCCTGCCCCGCGCCCGCCCCCCGCGCCCCCTCCCCCCGCAGCGCCCCCCGCCCTGCCGCCTACCGCCCGCGCCTGCCCCCACCCCGCGCCTCTCTACCGCCCCGCGCCGTACGTGAGCCCGCCATACGCACCGCTCCCGGGCTGCGCCGCCGGGTTTGGCAACGGCTTCGGTCGCTCGGCCTACGCCGAGTGGCGGAAACAGTACGATGCGGACGCGGAGGCGGTGCTGGGCCCGTACCTCCGGCGCGCCGAGCAGGAGTGGCGCCGGGCCTGCTGCTCGGCCGACGACGACGACGAGGAGGAGGAGGAGGCGGAGCGCCGCGACGACGCGCGCGGGTGGGAGGGCGCCGCCCCGCCGCAGCTGCCGCGCGGCCCGTCCGCGGCGGAGGTAGCCATGACCATCGCGCTGATGGTCGGCGTGCTGGCGGCGGCGGCGTGCGCGCTGTGGCTGTGGGGCCCCGCGTGGGCGGAGGCGGCCCGCGGCGCGGCCGAGGACGCGGCGCTCGACCTGCGGCAGTGGGCCGCCGCGAGCCTCCTCCACCGCCTCGCGGCCGCCGTCGCCGGGCTGGCTGCGGTGCCGTGCGCGCTGGTGGCGCTGGCGTGGGCGGGGCCGCCGGCGCTGCGGGTGCTGGGGCTGGGGTCGCTGGTGGCGGCCTACTGCCTGTACTGCACCTGCGAGGCCGCGGCCCCTGGCGCGTGCGAGCTGGTGTGCCTGGCGGCGCGGGCGCTGCGGGTGGCCGTGCGCGCCACGGCGGTCGGCGTCTGGCGGGCGTCCCCCGTGGTGGCCGTCGCGCTCTGGCGGGCGGCGTGCGTGCTGGCGATTCTGCTCTGGGCTGTCTCCCGCGCGCTCTTCGCTGTTGCCCGTCGCCACGGCGAAGTTCGTGTGGGCCGTCGCTGTCCCGCGTTGATTAGAGCGGGGCCGCGAGCCACACCCTTTTTTCTTTTTCTTGTACCTCTGTATCCTTTTTTTTTGTATATTTGCATATTTGTTCCTTTTCTTTTGAAAACGCCTCCCCCTAGATTCATTTTATTTATTTATTTATTTATTGCCATTTTCCCTTCCATTCGCTGCCGCGCAGTCGAATGTGCTATCCACAAACAACAAACAAAAGTACAAAGAAATCCAAAAACAACAAAAACCTTAAAAAAAAATAAAAACCCCAAAAAAACAAAAATTCAAAATAAAAAAAAACCCAAAACAACAAAAACCTTAAAAAAAGAAAAACCCCAAAACAACAACAACACTAAAAACAACAACAACCGTATTTTAGAATCTAAACAAACAAACATTATGATCCACGACGCCGGTGCCCCGGCATTCTTTGCCCTTTTTCTCCTCCCCCCTCCCCTTTCTTTTTAATCGGGAGCGCATCCAAATAAATATTCTTTACTCTTTTCCTCCGTGAGCGGCGTGGGACAGGAACCGGGGCACGCGCTGGCCATCACTTGCGTGTGGGTGGCTACTGCCTCATTTTTGATTTTCCTCTCGGCAGGCTGTCCTGCGTGCGTGTTCCCTCACCCGCCCCTCACAATATAGATTTCATTCTGCGTTTTTCTTTTACTTCTTTTTCTTCACGATCGCCTCCTGCCGCTTGCTGCTGTTGCTGCTCGCCCTCGCCGGTCGGTGCCGCCACCGCCGCCACACACGTGCGCCGCTTTAGCTGTGACAGCGCATGTCACACGGCGACACCAGTGGTACGGCGCAGGCACCGGCAGGCGGCGGCGACAGCACGCAGCGGCCGCAGCGGCACTAGCAGGCGACACCGGCTGAAGACCGGGTCGCCATCTTCACAGTAGATCTTTTCTTTTTACCGATGAGCAAACTGTCGCATTCATCCACATTATGATCCCCATTATTATTATCATTATTATTTCTTTTTCACCTGACATTTGCTCTCTTTTCTTTCACTTTCTTCTCTCCGTTTGTTTCGTGTTTTCTTTTTCACTCCGCGCGTTCTGTCTCCTTTTCTTTTCTGTGCCCCGCCGCACCCCTCGTCTCCTCACAGTAGCACCGACACGGGGGAGCAGGGAGGCTGAAACGCCTCCCGGCGGCTGGGGTGCCCTCTCTCTCCCCGCCTCTTTTACGCGGCCACAAATGGTCTTGAGAGCGGTCACTCCCCTCCCTTTTCTTCACAGCGTCGTCACAACGTGATCATCACAACAACGCGCGGCGCCTGCTGGGAGGCAACGACACGCCAACAGCCCCGATAGTCGGGCAACGGCAGCGCCGCGGTCTTCTCTTCCCGCCGCCTCTCTTCGTTTTGCTTCTTTTTCTTCACTCCCTCCCCCCTCACGGGCGCGCATCCCTTGGAAAGCAGCGTCTGACAGCGGCCGCCACTGCCACGCGGCCACCGCTGACGCACTGCTGGCGCCTTATTTTGTTTTTGTTTTCTTCACAGCCCCCCGCGCGCCTCCCTGCCTGCCGGTTTCCTTTTCCTGTTTTCAGCGCCGGCCTCGCCGCCCGCGCCTCTTCACATACAGTCAGGCACAGGCGAAACCACCGGCAGCGGAGAGGGACGCCGCGCGTGCGAGCTTTTGCGGGCTCCACCGCGCTCCCTCCGCACTTCCCTCGGAGGCACGCTGCTCTTCCTCTTTTTGCTTTCTTCTTTGCCGTGCGCGCACACCGGCCGCGACTACCACGCGGCCACTGCTATCACCGCTCTTTTTTTACTATTTATTATTTTCACTCAGCGTGCCGCCGCCTGCCCCCTTTTCTTTTTCTTTAAGCAGCGCCGGCCCCGCCGCTGCACCTCGCCCAAGAGGGCGATACTGCCTCTTTCTCCTCTTTCCTTCGCTTCGCACCAACCAGCAAAGCGAAGCGACATAAGAAAGATAAAAGCGTAAAAAAAAAAATCAAAACAACAAGAAACAAAAAAAAAAAAAAAAAAACAAAGAACAACATTAAAAAACAACAACAAAAAACAAAATAAAAAAAAACAATAAAAAAACACAAAACAAAACAACAAAAACCAAACAAAACAAAGACAACAAAAACTACACACAAACAAATGCACAAACCAAGTAAAACAAACATCTGCGTGCGTGAGCCCTTTTTCCTCCGCGGTGGCATCCCGCGGCAAGCGCCACCGCCCCCTCCCCTCTCTTCTTTCCCTCCCGCCGCTGTCGTGCGTCGCTTCTCTTCTTTCCCCTGCACCGGCACCGTCGCAGGCACGTGCGCTCGCACGCACACAAGCAATCATGCTTCTTGCTTGTTTTACTTTTTGTAACTCTCTTCATTCTTCATTCTTTTTTCTTCTTTCTTCCTCCGTCTTTTTCTTTTTTTTCTTTTTAAACATGCAACTCTCTCTCTTCGTTTTCATTCCCCCCCCCCCCCCACAGCTATACCCCCGAACGCGTTCCCTCCCCTCCCCCTTTTCAGCTCCCCCCCCCCCTAATTTCCTCTCTTTCCAGCGCCGCCTGCCGGCGTATCTTTCTCAGCGCCACCGCTGCGCCGTCGCATGCGCCCGAGGCCAGGCGCAACACAACACACCCCAGCATCACGCCGTGGTGCAAGCAACAACAAATAACAAAAAAAAAAAAAAAAAAAAACATACAGACACAACCCCTCCCAAATAAAAACACCGAAAAAAAAAACATAGATAAACCAAACCAAAACAAAAAAAAAAAAAAAACAAAAAAAAAAAAAAACATATCCCTCCTCCCTTTTTAATCCTTCCCCCCCCACCCTCCCCCCCCCCTCATTCCCCTCTCCCCTTCCCCCCCCCCCCTCCCCTCTGGCCGGTTTGTGATGCTTGTCTGATATCCCTGCTCCCTTTACCCCCACCCCCACCCCCTTCTGTGTGCGTGTGTCCCTCGTCCGTGTGTGTCTGAGTCTGTGTGTCTGCGTGCCGGTTCGTCCACCACCGCATGGGCGAACAACCTCCCTTCTCCCTCCCCGTCCCCCCTTCGTGCCCCCACTGACTTCCTCTTTTCTTTTCTTTTCTTTTCTTTTCTCATTCTTTCCCCACTATTACATGTGCTACCACAGCGAAAAAGAAAACACAAACCACTGCTCTCTTGCTGCGTGCCCCATTTCTCATTATTCTGCAACTCTCCAGCGCCGCTAGAAGAAACCATGCGGCGTCGCACGGCGTGCGTGCCTATGTGTGTGTGTGTGTGTGTGTGTGTGTGTGTATGTATGGATGAGTTCTCCAGTGAACGTGCCCAACAGTCAGGAGCAGCAGTGAAGTGAAATCAAGTGCGGCAAAACGTGTAAATGAGCGCATCAACCCAGTGGCGACGGATGCGGATATGCAGTCGGGAGCATCACCTCCCTCACACGCAACGCTGCGCGCCGCTGTACCACGTAGCATCGCTGCGTTCCTGACAGCGTGTGACAGGACCACGCGGGCGAAGCAGCCGCCAGGGTGTTTTTTATGCTGTATTTTTTGCTCTACCTCTCTCCTCCCTCCCTGCGCACCCACTTCGATCCCACCGCCAGAAAAAAAAGCCTCAAGTACCACAACCACAACCATCACAACCACCACCATCACAACCACCACCATCACTACCACCACCACCACCACCACTACCACTACCACCATGCGCAGCCCCACTGCCCAGCAGCCTGCCGCGAAGACGGCGCCGCGTGCCCACCGCGTGCGGTTTGTCCTCCCCGAGGGGGACAACGGGCACGCGGACGGCCCGCACCGCGCCATCAACGACCGGCGCAAGCGGTCGTCCGGCCGCCGGCCCGCGCCTGCCCCCTGCCCCGCGCCCGCCCCCCGCGCCCCCTCCCCCCGCAGCGCCCCCCGCCCTGCCGCCTACCGCCCCGCGCCTGCCCCCCACCCCGCGCCTCTCTACCGCCCCGCGCCGTACGTGAGCCCCCCATACGCACCGCTCCCGGGCTGCGCCGCCGGGTTTGGCAACGGCTTCGGTCGCTCGGCCTACGCCGAGTGGCGGAAACAGTACGATGCGGACGCGGAGGCGGTGCTGGGCCCGTACCTCCGGCGCGCCGAGCAGGAGTGGCGCCGGGCCTGCTGCTCGGCCGACGACGACGACGAGGAGGAGGAGGAGGCGGAGCGCCGCGACGACGCGCGCGGGTGGGAGGGCGCCGCCCCGCCGCAGCTGCCGCGCGGCCCGTCCGCGGCGGAGGTAGCCATGACCATCGCGCTGATGGTCGGCGTGCTGGCGGCGGCGGCGTGCGCGCTGTGGCTGTGGGGCCCCGCGTGGGCGGAGGCGGCCCGCGGCGCGGCCGAGGACGCGGCGCTCGACCTGCGGCAGTGGGCCGCCGCGAGCCTCCTCCACCGCCTCGCGGCCGCCGTCGCCGGGCTGGCTGCGGTGCCGTGCGCGCTGGTGGCGCTGGCGTGGGCGGGGCCGCCGGCGCTGCGGGTGCTGGGGCTGGGGTCGCTGGTGGCGGCCTACTGCCTGTACTGCACCTGCGAGGCCGCGGCCCCTGGCGCGTGCGAGCTGGTGTGCCTGGCGGCGCGGGCGCTGCGGGTGGCCGTGCGCGCCACGGCGGTCGGCGTCTGGCGGGCGTCCCCCGTGGTGGCCGTCGCGCTCTGGCGGGCGGCGTGCGTGCTGGCGATTCTGCTCTGGGCTGTCTCCCGCGCGCTCTTCGCTGTTGCCGTCGCCACGGCGAAGTTCGTGTGGGCCGTCGCTGTCCCGCGTTGATTAGAGCGGGGCCGCGAGCCACACCCTCTTTTCTTTCTTTTCTTGTACCTATGTATATGTCTTTTTGTATATTTGCTCCTTTTTTTCTCTGAAAACGCCGCCCTCCCCTAGATTCATTTTTTTTTTGCCATTTTCCCTTCCATTCGCTGCCGCGCAGTCGAATGTGCTATCCACAAACAACAAACAAAAGTACAAAGAAATCCAAAAACAACAAAAAACCTTTAAAAAAAAAATAAAAACCCCCAAAAAACAAAAATTCAAAATAAAATAAAAACCCAAAACAACAAAAACCTTAAAAAAAAGAAAAACCCCAAAACAACAACAACACTAAAAACAACAACAACCGTATTTTAGAATCTAAACAAACAAAAATTATGATCCACGACGCCGGTGCCCCGGCATTCTTTGCCCTTTTTCTCCTCCCCCCTCCCCTTTCTTTTTAATCGGGAGCGCATCCAAATAAATATTCTTTACTCTTTTCCTCCGTGAGCGGCGTGGGACAGGAACCGGGGCACGCGCTGGCCATCACTTGCGTGTGGGTGGCTACTGCCTCATTTTTGATTTTCCTCTCGGCAGGCTGTCCTGCGTGCGTGTTCCCTCACCCGCCCCTCACAATATAGATTTCATTCTGCGTTTTTCTTTTACTTCTTTTTCTTCACGATCGCCTCCTGCCGCTTGCTGCTGTTGCTGCTCGCCCTCGCCGGTCGGTGCCGCCACCGCCGCCACACACGTGCGCCGCTTTAGCTGTGACAGCGCATGTCACACGGCGACACCAGTGGTACGGCGCAGGCACCGGCAGGCGGCGGCGACAGCACGCAGCGGCCGCAGCGGCACTAGCAGGCGACACCGGCTGTCTGCCGGGTCGCCATCTTCACAGTAGATTGTTTCTTTTTTCTCTGCAAACTGTCGCATTCATCACATTATGATCCCCCTTTTCATCATCATTATTCTTTTTCACCCTGACATTTGCTTTTTCTTTCACTTTCTTCTCTCCGTTTGTTTCGTGTTTTCTTTTTCACCCCGCGCCTTCTGTCTCCTTTTCTTTTCTGTGCCCCGCCGCGCCCCTCGTCTCCTCACAGTAGCACCGACACGGGGGAGCAGGGAGGCTGAAACGCCTCCCGGCGGCTGGGGTGCCCTCTCTCTCCCCGCCTCTTTTACGCGGCCACAAATGGTCTTGAGAGCGGTCACTCCCCTCCCTTTTCTTCACAGCGTCGTCACAACGTGATCATCACAACAACGCGCGGCGCCTGCTGGGAGGCAACGACACGCCAACAGCCCCGATAGTCGGGCAACGGCAGCGCCGCGGTCTTCTCTTCCCGCCGCCTCTCTTCGTTTTGCTTCTTTTTCTTCACTCCCTCCCCCCTCACGGGCGCGCATCCCTTGGAAAGCAGCGTCTGACAGCGGCCGCCACTGCCACGCGGCCACCGCTGACGCACTGCTGGCGCCTTATTTTGTTTTTGTTTTCTTCACAGCCCCCCGCGCGCCTCCCTGCCTGCCGGTTTCCTTTTCCTGTTTTCAGCGCCGGCCTCGCCGCCCGCGCCTCTTCACATACAGTCAGGCACAGGCGAAACCACCGGCAGCGGAGAGGGACGCCGCGCGTGCGAGCTTTTGCGGGCTCCACCGCGCTCCCTCCGCACTTCCCTCGGAGGCACGCTGCTCTTCCTCTTTTTGCTTTCTTCTTTGCCGTGCGCGCACACCGGCCGCGACTACCACGCGGCCACTGCTATCACCGCTCTTTTTTTACTATTTATTATTTTCACTCAGCGTGCCGCCGCCTGCCCCCTTTTCTTTTTCTTTAAGCAGCGCCGGCCCCGCCGCTGCACCTCGCCCAAGAGGGCGATACTGCCTCTTTCTCCTCTTTCCTTCGCTTCGCACCAACTAGCAAAGCGAAGCGACACAAGAAAGATAAAAGCGTAAAAAAACAAAACAAAACAAAAAAAACAAAAAAAAACAAAAAAAAAAAACAAAAAAACAACATCAAAAAACAACAACAAAAAATAAAAACAATAAAAAACAAAAAACAGAAAACAAAACAACAAAAACCAAACAAAACAAAAGACAACAAAAAACTACACACAAACAAATGCACAAACCAAGTAAAACAAACATCTGCGTGCGTGAGCCCTTTTTCCTCCGCGGTGGCATCCCGCGGCAAGCGCCACCGCCCCCTCCCCTCTCTTCTTTCCCTCCCGCCGCTGTCGTGCGTCGCTTCTCTTCTTTCCCCTGCACCGGCACCGTCGCAGGCACGTGCGCTCGCACGCACACAAGCAATCATGCTTCTTGCTTGTTTTACTTTTTGTAACTCTCTTCATTCTTCATTCTTTTTTCTTCTTTCTTTCTCCGTCTTTTTCTTTTTTTTTCTTTTTAAACATGCAACTCTCTCTCTCTCTTCGTTTTCATTCCCCCCCCCCCCCCACAGCTATACCCCCGAACGCGTTCCCTCCCCTCCCCCTTTTCAGCTCCCCCCCCCCCCTAATTTCCTCTCTTTCCAGCGCCGCCTGCCGGCGTATCTTTCCCCGCGCCACCGCTGCGCCGTCGCATGCGCCCGAGGCCAGGCGCAACACAACACACCCCAGCATCACGCCGTGGTGCAAGCAACAACAAATAACAAAAAAAAAAAAAAAAACATACAGACACAACCCCCTCCCAAATAAAAACACCGAAAAAAAAAACATAGATAAACCAAACCAAAACAAAAAAAAAAAATAAGCAAAAAAAAAAAAAAAAAAAAAACATATCCCTCCTCCCTTTTTAATCCTTCCCCCCCCCTCCCCTCCCCCCTCATTCCCCTCTCCCTTCCCCCCCCCCCCCTCCCCCTCTGGCCGGTTTGTGATGCTTGTCTGATATCCCTGCTCCCTTTACCTCCACCCCCACCCCCTTCTGTGTGCGTGTGTGCCTCGTCCGTGTGTGTCTGAGTCTGTGTGTCTGCGTGCCGGTTCGTCCACCACCGCATGGGCGAACAACCTCCCTTCTCCCTCCCCGTCCCCCCTTCGTGCCCCCACTGACTTCCTCTTTTCTTTTCTTTTCTTTTCTTTTCTCATTCTTTCCCCACTATTACATGTGCTACCACAGCGAAAAAGAAAACACAAACCACTGCTCTCTTGCTGCGTGCCCCATTTCTCATTATTCTGCAACTCTCCAGCGCCGCTAGAAGAAACCATGCGGCGTCGCACGGCGTGCGTGCCTATGTGTGTGTGTGTGTGTGTGTGTGTGTGTATGTGTATGGATGAGTTCTCCAGTGAACGTGCCCAACAGTCAGGAGCAGCAGTGAAGTGAAATCAAGTGCGGCAAAACGTGTAAATGAGCGCATCAACCCAGTGGCGACGGATGCGGATATGCAGTCGGGAGCGTCACCTCCCTCACACGCAACGCTGCGCGCCGCTGTACCACGTAGCACCGCTGCGTTCCTGACAGCGTGTGACAGTACCACGCGGGCGACGCAGCCGCCAGGGTGTTTTTTATGCTGTATCTTTTGCTCTACCTCTCTCCTCCCTCCCTGCGCACCCACTTCGATCCCACCGCCAGAAAAAAAGCCTCAAGTACCCAACCACAACCACCATCAACCACCATCACAACCACCACCATCACTACCACCACCACCACCACCACCACCACCCACTACCACCATGCGCAGCCCCACTGCCCAGCAGCCTGCCGCGAAGACGGCGCCGCGTGCCCACCGCGTGCGGTTTGTCCTCCCCGAGGGGGACAACGGGCACGCGGACGGCCCGCACCACGCCATCAACGACCGGCGCAAGCGGTCGTCCGGCCGCCGGCCCGCGCCTGCCCCCTGCCCGCGCCCGCCCCCCGCGCCGCCTCCCCCGCGCGCCCCCGCCGCCGCCCGCCCGGCCTGCCCACGCGCACCCGTAGCGCCCCGCGCCTGCCGCCACCCCGCGCGCTCTCTACCGCCGCCGCGCCGTACGTGACGCCGCCGCCATACGCGCCGCTGCCGGGCTGCGCCGCCGGGTTTGGCAACGGCTTCGGTCGCTCGGCCTACGCCGCAGTGGCGGACACAGTACGATGCGGACGCGGAGGCGGTCGCTGCGCGCCGTACCTCCGGCGCGCCGAGCAGGAGCTGGCGCCGGGCCTGCTGCTCGGCCGACGCCGACGACGAGGAGGCGGCAGGAGGCGGAGCGCCGCGACGACGCGCGCGGGTGGGAGGGCGCCGCCCCGCCGCAGCTGCCGCGCGGCCCGTCCGCCGCGGAGGTAGCCATGACCATCGCGCTGATGGTCGGCGTGCTGGCGGCGGCGGCGTTCGCGCTGTGGCTGTGGGGCCCCGCGTGGGCGGAGGCGGCCCGCGGCGCGGCCGAGGACGCGGCGCTCGACCTGCGGCAGTGGGCCGCCGCGAGCCTCCTCCACCGCCTCGCGGCCGCCGTCGCCGGGCTGGCTGCGGTGCCGTGCGCGCTGGTGGCGCTGGCGTGGGCGGGACCGCCGGCGCTGCGGGTGCTGGGGCTGGGGTCGCTGGTGGCGGCCTACTGCCTGTACTGCACCTGCGAGGCGGCGGCCCCTGGCGCGTGCGAGCTGGTGTGCCTGGCGGCGCGGGCGCTGCGGGCGGCCGTGCGCGCCACGGCGGTCGGCGTCTGGCGGGCGTCCCCGTGGTGGCCGTCGCGCTGTGGCGGGCGGCGTGCATGCTGGCCATTCTGCTGTGGGTTGTCTCCCGCGCGCTCTTCGCCGTTGTCGTCGCCACGGCGAAGTTCGTGTGGGCCGTCGCTGTCCCGCGTTGATTAGAGCGGGGCCGCGAGCCACACCCTCTTTTCTTTCTTTTCATGTACCTATGTATATGTCTTTTTGTATATTTGCTCTTTTTTTTTCCTTTGAAAACGCCGCCCTCCCTAGATTCATTTTTTTTTCATTTTTTGCCATTTTCCCTTCCATTCGCTGCTGCGCAGTCGAATGTGCTATCCACAAACAACAAACAAAAGTACAAAGAAATCCAAAAACAACAAAAAACCTTAAAAAAAAGAAAAAACCCCAAAACAACAAAAATTCAAAATAAAATAAAAACCCAAAACAACAAAAACCTTAAAAAAAGAAAAATCCAAAATAACAAAAAAACTAAAAAAAAAAGAAAAACCCAAAAACAACAACAACACTAAAAACAACAACAACAACAACAACAACCGTATTTTAGAATCTAAACAAACAAAAATTATGATCCACGACGCCGGTGCCCCGGCATTCTTTGCCCTTTTTCTCCTCCCCCTCCCCTTTCTTTTTAATCGGGAGCGCATCCAAATAAATATTCTTTACTCTTTTCCTCCGTGAGGGGCGTGGGACAGGAACCAGGACACGCGCTGGCCCTCACTTGCGTGTGGGTGGCTACTGCCTCATTAAAGACTTTCGTCACCGGAGGCTGTCCTGCGTGCGTGTTCCCTCACCCGCCCCTCACAATATAGATTCCATTCTGCGTTTTTCTTTTCGTTTTATATCTTCACAATCGCCTCCTGCCGCTTGCTGCTGTTGCTGCTCGCCCTCGCCGGTCGGTGCCGCCACCGCCGCCACACACGTGCGCCGCTTTAGCTGTGACAGCGCATGTCACACGGCGACACCAGTGGTACGGCGCAGGCACCGACAGGCGGCGGCGACAGCCCGCAGCGGCCGCAGCGGCACTAGCAGACGACTCCGGCTGTCTGCCGGGTCGTCATCTTCACAGTAGATTTTCGTTTATTTTTTGTCTACAAACCATCACATCATCACTATTATTACTATGGTTTGTATCATTTCCTTTTTCATTATGATCCCCCTTTTCATCATCACTATTCTTTTTCACCCTGACATTTGCTTTTTCCTTCGCTTCCTTTTCTCCGTTCGTTTCGTGTTTTTCTTTCACCCCCCCCCCCCCCGCGTTCCGTCTCCATTGTTTCTGTGCCCCGCCGCGCCCCTCGTCTCCTCACAGTAGCACCGACACGGGGGAGCAGGGAGGCGGAAATGCCTCCCGGCGGCTGGGGTGCCAAGGAAGCAAAGGAGAAGGATGCCGAGGGCTCGGTGTCGCCAGCGGCTTCACCCGTTGTGCCCCCCCCCTCTCTCTCTCTCTCTCTCTCCCTCTCCGCCCTTTTCAGGCGGCCGAGGGCGGTCCCTCCCTCTCTTATCTTCACAACATCTTCACAAAATGATCGTCACAACAACGCCCGGCGCCTGCTGGGAGGCAGCGACCAACCAACAGCCCCAACAGTCGGGCAATGGCAGCGCCGTGGTGCTCTTTCTTTCTGCCCTCTCCATTTGCTTTGCTTCTCCTTCTCTCCCCCCCCCTCACGGGCGCGCATCCCTTGGCAACCAGCGTCAGGCAGCGGCCGCCACTGCCACGCGGCCACCGCTGACGCGCTGCCAGCGTCTTATTTTGTTTTTCCTTTCTTCACAGCCTCCCGTGCGCTTCTGTGCCTGCCGGCTTCCTTTTCTTGTTTTCAGCGCCGGCCCCGCCGCCGCCCGCGCCTCTTCACACACACTCGCACACGGGCGAAACCGGCGGCGGCGGAGAGGGGCGCCGCGCGTGCGAGCTTTTGCGGGCTCCACCGCGCTCCCTCCGCACTTTCCTCGGAGGCATGCTGCTCTTTCTCTTTTTGCTTTCTTCTTTGCTGTGCGCGCGCGCCGGCCGCGACTGCCACGCGACCATCGCTGCCACGGCTCTTTCCTCTTTTCTGCGTGCCGCCGCCTGCCCCCTTTTCTTTTCCTTTCAGCGGCGCCGGCCCCGCCCCTGCACCTCGCCCAAGAGGGCGAGACTGCGGTTCTCTCCTCTTCTCTTCGCACTCAGCCATCAAAGCGAAGCAGCACAACAGACCAATAAAATCAAAACAAAACAAAACAAAACAATCAAACAAACAACAAATAAACAGCAAAAAGCAAAACAAAAAAAAAATAAAAACATAAACAAAAACACGAACAACAACAACAACAACAACAACGAAAAACAAACCAAAAACCACAAAACAGAGCAAAACCACAAAATCACAATTATGCATATATAAAAAAACACGTTAAACAAACTGAAAACAAAATATAAAAACATAAGAACGAACAAACAAAACACAGAACGCAAGCGAAATGCTTTTTTTCTCTTATTCGGCGATGACTTGGTCGCGCCTTCTTTTGTCTGTGCATTATGGGCGTGACACCCCGCGGCAAGCGCCCCCGCCCCCCTCCCTTCTTTCCCTTTTTCTGCTATCGTGCGCCGTTTTCCTTCTCTCCCTTGCGCCGGCCCCATCGCAGGCGCGTGCGCTCGCACACACACACACAAGCAGACATGCTTGTTGTTTGCTTTTCTTTTCGGCCTGCTCTTCTTTCTTCTTTCTTCTTTCTTCTTTCTTTTTTTTTTTCTCTTTAAACATGCTACTTTTTCTTTTTTTTTTTTTTTTCAACTATACCCCCGAACGCGTTCTCTCCCCTCCCCCCTTTTCACCTTTCCCCCCGTCCCCAACTTCCTCTCTTTCCAGCGCCGCATGTCGGCGTATCTTTCTCAGCGCCACCGCTGCGCCGTCGCCTGCGCCGGAGGCCAGGCACAACCCACCACACCCCAGCGTCACGCCGTGATGCAAGCAGCAACGGCAAAACAAAAACAAAATAACAACAAAACAGCAAAAAAAAACAAAGAAACAAAAAGCAAAAAACAAAACAAAACAAAAAAATAAAAACAAAAACAAAAACAAAAAATAACAAAAGCAAAACAAAAAACAAAAAATCAAAACAAAACAAAACGAAAAAAAAAAACTCAATAAAAACGTATAACAAAAACATTTTTTTTACCCCCTCCTTTTTTACCCCCCTCCTCCCCCCCTCCCCCTCCCCTCCCCCTCTGGCCGGTTTGAATAGCATGTCTGATACCCCTGAGCCCTTTACCCCACCCCCACCCCCTTCTGTGTGCGTGTGTCTCTCGTCCGTGTGTGTGAGTCTGTGTGTCTGCGTGCCGGTTCGTCCACCACCGCATGGGCGAACAACCTCCCTTCTCCCTCCCCCTCCCCCCAGCGTTCCTGCAACCGGAACGCCCCCATTGACTTTCTCTTTTCTTTTCTAATCCCTTTCCCCTACCATTACGTGAGTGACCACAGCGAACGAAAACACAAACCACTGCTCTCTCGCTGCGTGCTCCATTTATCATTATTCTGCAACTCCCCCGCGCCCCTGCAAGCAACTCCGCGGCGCTGCACGACTTGCGTGCTAATGTATATATATATATGTGTGTGTGTGTGTGTGCACCATGGTGATGCGCGAACAACAGCCATATCTAGGAAAACAAGGAAGAAACAAATCATCCGTACACGAACCCCCAGAGGCGCCACTGCGCGCGGCGGGACGCGGGGTGCCGGCGCGCAGGCCCCCGGCGCGAGCCCCCCGCGGCCACTCGGGGGTGCTGACTGAGAGCCCGGCGCGTCGCAGCGCCCGCCGGCTGCAGCGCAGCGGCGCTGCTAGGTGGAGGTGTTAGTGGGTATTGTGCTATCGGCCGCGAGTCCCACAGTACCCGTGCAGGCGGCACGGGTCTGCGTAGATGCATTCCCTCCACCCGATGTGGCTGACTGGCGTCACCACGGCGACGCGGCCGCATCCGGCCGACGTCCCCACGCCGTCCCCACACAAAACAAAAAAATGAAAAAAAAATAAACAACAACAGCATACCAACAACGACACAAACAAACGTCAACCAGCCGTTCAACAAGCGCTGTGCCCTGCCGCTGCGCTTGCCTCCTCTCGGTGCACGCGCTCCTTTCTTCGTGTGACTGCCCCTTTCGCTGTGTTTTGTGAAAACCTGCGCCAGGAAAGGAGCTGAACGAAGCTGTAACGTCTTGATTATGTGCACAACAAATGATTGCACTTGAAATGCGATATATGTCTTGTCTCCCAAACACTCATTGCCACTTCCCCCCAACAGTCGCTGTCACTGAGGGTTAATGATCGACTCTTTTGTGTTTCCCACCATCCCACCTCCTTCTCCTTCCAGAAGCCATCGAGGCGGGGTGCGAGGATTTGTGCAATCCTTGGAATCCTCCCTTTCGTAAGTCTCCTACTGTTCCACCCATTCTACAAATTTAATGAAATGTTAATTGTTGTACCCATTACTTTATGGTCTATTGTTGGGAAGTCGATATATATGACTTCATCGCTATTCAAGCACTTTTGACAAATACTATCATCTTGGCAAACAAAAATGATCTTTTTTTTTTTTAAAATCAGCTTAATGACGTTGTTAGTTTGAAGCAAAAGCTTAACTTCCTCCTTGATTTCTTCCTACTGTCATCTTAATAGATACGCCTCTAGTGAGAGCGACCCCAGGTGTTTTCTGACTGTGAGTGATCGTCGGCGGAAGGCACTTGCTATGTGTGTGCGTGTGTGCGTGTGTGTGCGTTGATGATGTTTGTTTCCACTAATCCAATCAATGAATAACAACAGTGAAGCCAAATCAAGCGCGGCGAAACGTGTAAATGAACGCGGCAACCCAGCGGAGAGGCGTGCTGATATGCAGTCTGTGTGCGTCACACCCTTCACGCGCCACGCTGCGCGCTGCAGAACCGAGTAGCATCGCTGTGCCCCTCCTGTCAGGGTGTGTGAGGACCATTTGGGAGAATCAGGCCGCAACGTGCTTCGAATTCTCTATCTGTCGCTCTCCCTACCACCCCATCTCTCTGCCCTTGGCAAACTGACGTGCCCTCCACCCCCTTACTCGCGCGGCAGACTCCGAGATGGATACCCCCGCTGCTCTCTCTCTCTCTACTTCTACCTTTCCACCCTCCGCACTCACCCACCTGCATCCTACCGCCAGAAGAAAAGCACTAGTAACCACTATCACTACCACTACCACCACTACCACTACCACTACCACCACTACCACTACCACTACCACCATGCGCAGCCCCACTGCCCAGCAGCCGGCCGCGAAGACGGCGCCGCGTGCCCACCGCGTGCGGTTTGTCCTCCCCGAGGGGGACAACGGGCACGCGGACGGCCCGCACCACGCCATCAACGACCGGCGCAAGCGGTCGTCCGCCCCCCGACCCGCGCCCGCCCCCCGGCCCGCGCCTGCCCCCCGCCCCGCCGTCCCCCGGCCCACCCTCCAGCCGGCCTGCCCGCCCCCGGGGCGCGGTGCACCACAGCGCACCCACAGTACGAGGTACCGCGTCCACGTGACGTCGTACACGTACACCTCCGCGCGCTACGCGCCGCCGCCTGCAGCCTACGCGCCGCCGCCTGCAGCCTACGTCCCGCCGCCTGCCGCCTACGCGCCGCCGCCTGCCTACGTCCCGCCGCCTGCTGCCTACGTCCCGCCGCCTGCTGCCTACGTCCCGCCGCCTGCAGCCTACGCGCCGCCGCCCCGCCCCTGGGTGCCGGACGCGAGCGCGGAGTGTGGCTTCGGCTGCGCGCCGTCCCTCCGCGAGTGGCGGCAGCGCTACGAGGCCGCGCTGGCCGGCCACGAGGCTGCCGACGCGCGCCCCCGCTGGGACGACAGCGACGCGTGCTACGCGGGGCCGGAGCGCCGCGACGACGCGCGCGGGTGGGAGGGTGCCGCCCCGCCGCGGCTGCCGCGCGGCCCGTCCGCCGCGGAGGTAGCCATGACCATCGCGCTGATGGTCGGCGTGCTGGCGGCGGCGGCGTTCGCGCTGTGGCTGTGGGGCCCCGCGTGGGCGGAGGCGGCCCGCGGCGCGGCCGAGGACGCGGCGCTCGACCTGCGGCAGTGGGCCGCCGCGAGCCTCCTCCACCGCCTCGCGGCCGCCGTCGCCGGGCTGGCTGCGGTGCCGTGCGCGCTGGTGGCGCTGGCGTGGGCGGGACCGCCGGCGCTGCGGGTGCTGGGGCTGGGGTCGCTGGTGGCGGCCTACTGCCTGTACTGCACCTGCGAGGCGGCGGCCCCTGGCGCGTGCGAGCTGGTGTGCCTGGCGGCGCGGGCGCTGCGGGCGGCCGTGCGCGCCACGGCGGTCGGCGTCTGGCGGGCGTCCCCCGTGGTGGCCGTCGCGCTGTGGCGGGCGGCGTGCATGCTGGCCATTCTGCTGTGGGTTGTCTCCCGCGCGCTCTTCGCCGTTGTCGTCGCCACGGCGAAGTTCGTGTGGGCCGTCGCTGTCCCGCGTTGATTAGAGCGGGGCCGCGAGCCACACCCTCTTTTCTTTCTTTTCATGTACCTATGTATATGTCTTTTTGTATATTTGCTCTTTTTTTTTCCTTTGAAAACGCCGCCCTCCCTAGATTCATTTTTTTTTTCATTTTTTGCCATTTTCCCTTCCATTCGCTGCTGCGCAGTCGAATGTGCTATCCACAAACAACAAACAAAAGTACAAAGAAATCTAAAAACAACAAAAAACCTTAAAAAAAGAAAAAACCCCAAAACAACAAAAATTCAAAATAAAATAAAAACCCAAAACAACAAAAACCTTAAAAAAAGAAAAATCCAAAAATAACAAAAAAACTAAAAAAAAAAGAAAAACCCAAAAACAACAACAACACTAAAAACAACAACAACAACAACAACAACCGTATTTTAGAATCTAAACAAACAAAAATTATGATCCACGACGCCGGTGCCCCGGCATTCTTTGCCCTTTTTCTCCTCCCCCCTCCCCTTTCTTTTTAATCGGGAGCGCATCCAAATAAATATTCTTTACTCTTTTCCTCCGTGAGGGGCGTGGGACAGGAACCAGGACACGCGCTGGCCCTCACTTGCGTGTGGGTGGCTACTGCCTCATTAAAGACTTTCGTCACCGGAGGCTGTCCTGCGTGCGTGTTCCCTCACCCGCCCCTCACAATATAGATTCCATTCTGCGTTTTTCTTTTCGTTTTATATCTTCACAATCGCCTCCTGCCGCTTGCTGCTGTTGCTGCTCGCCCTCGCCGGTCGGTGCCGCCACCGCCGCCACACACGTGCGCCGCTTTAGCTGTGACAGCGCATGTCACACGGCGACACCAGTGGTACGGCGCAGGCACCGACAGGCGGCGGCGACAGCCCGCAGCGGCCGCAGCGGCACTAGCAGACGACTCCGGCTGTCTGCCGGGTCGTCATCTTCACAGTAGATTTTCGTTTATTTTTTGTCTACAAACCATCACATCATCACTATTATTACTATGGTTTGTATCATTTCCTTTTTCATTATGATCCCCCTTTTCATCATCACTATTCTTTTTCACCCTGACATTTGCTTTTTCCTTCGCTTCCTTTTCTCCGTTCGTTTCGTGTTTTTCTTTCACCCCCCCCCCCCCCCGCGTTCCGTCTCCATTGTTTCTGTGCCCCGCCGCGCCCCTCGTCTCCTCACAGTAGCACCGACACGGGGGAGCAGGGAGGCGGAAATGCCTCCCGGCGGCTGGGGTGCCAAGGAAGCAAAGGAGAAGGATGCCGAGGGCTCGGTGTCGCCAGCGGCTTCACCCGTTGTGCCCCCCCCCTCTCTCTCTCTCTCTCTCTCCCTCTCCGCCCTTTTCAGGCGGCCGAGGGCGGTCCCTCCCTCTCTTATCTTCACAACATCTTCACAAAATGATCGTCACAACAACGCCCGGCGCCTGCTGGGAGGCAGCGACCAACCAACAGCCCCCAACAGTCGGGCAATGGCAGCGCCGTGGTGCTCTTTCTTTCTGCCCTCTCCATTTGCTTTGCTTCTCCTTCTCTCCCCCCCCCTCACGGGCGCGCATCCCTTGGCAACCAGCGTCAAGCAGCGGCCGCCACTGCCACGCGGCCACCGCTGACGCGCTGCCAGCGTCTTATTTTGTTTTTCCTTTCTTCACAGCCTCCCGTGCGCTTCTGTGCCTGCCGGCTTCCTTTTCTTGTTTTCAGCGCCGGCCCCGCCGCCGCCCGCGCCTCTTCACACACACTCGCACACGGGCGAAACCGGCGGCGGCGGAGAGGGGCGCCGCGCGTGCGAGCTTTTGCGGGCTCCACCGCGCTCCCTCCGCACTTTCCTCGGAGGCATGCTGCTCTTTCTCTTTTTGCTTTCTTCTTTGCTGTGCGCGCGCGCCGGCCGCGACTGCCACGCGACCATCGCTGCCACGGCTCTTTCCTCTTTTCTGCGTGCCGCCGCCTGCCCCCTTTTCTTTTCCTTTCAGCGGCGCCGGCCCCGCCCCTGCACCTCGCCCAAGAGGGCGAGACTGCGGTTCTCTCCTCTTCTCTTCGCACTCAGCCATCAAAGCGAAGCAGCACAACAGACCAATAAAATCAAAACAAAACAAAACAAAACAATCAAACAAACAACAAATAAACAGCAAAAAGCAAAACAAAAAAAAAATAAAAACATAAACAAAAACACGAACAACAACAACAACAACAACAACAACGAAAAACAAACCAAAAACCACAAAACAGAGCAAAACCACAAAATCACAATTATGCATATATAAAAAAACACGTTAAACAAACTGAAAACAAAATATAAAAACATAAGAACGAACAAACAAAACACAGAACGCAAGCGAAATGCTTTTTTTTCTCTTATTCGGCGATGACTTGGTCGCGCCTTCTTTTGTCTGTGCATTATGGGCGTGACACCCCGCGGCAAGCGCCCCCGCCCCCCTCCCTTCTTTCCCTTTTTCTGCTATCGTGCGCCGTTTTCCTTCTCTCCCTTGCGCCGGCCCCATCGCAGGCGCGTGCGCTCGCACACACACACAAGCAGACATGCTTGTTGTTTGCTTTTCTTTTCGGCCTGCTCTTCTTTCTTCTTTCTTCTTTCTTCTTTCTTTTTTTTTTCTCTTTAAACATGCTACTTTTTCTTTTTCTTTTTTTTTTTCAACTATACCCCCGAACGCGTTCTCTCCCCTCCCCCCTTTTCACCTTTCCCCCCGTCCCCAACTTCCTCTCTTTCCAGCGCCGCATGTCGGCGTATCTTTCTCAGCGCCACCGCTGCGCCGTCGCCTGCGCCGGAGGCCAGGCACAACCCACCACACCCCAGCGTCACGCCGTGATGCAAGCAGCAACGGCAAAACAAAAACAAAATAACAACAAAACAGCAAAAAAAAACAAAGAAACAAAAAGCAAAAAACAAAACAAAACAAAAAAATAAAACAAAAACAAAAACAAAAAATAACAAAAGCAAAACAAAAAACAAAAAATCAAAACAAAACAAAACGAAAAAAAAACTCAATAAAAACGTATAACAAAAACATTTTTTTTACCCCCTCCTTTTTTACCCCCCTCCTCCCCCCTCCCCCTCCCCTCCCCCTCTGGCCGGTTTGAATAGCATGTCTGATACCCCTGAGCCCTTTACCCCACCCCCACCCCCTTCTGTGTGCGTGTGTCTCTCGTCCGTGTGTGTGAGTCTGTGTGTCTGCGTGCCGGTTCGTCCACCACCGCATGGGCGAACAACCTTCCTTCTCCCCCCTCCCCCTCCCCCCAGCGTTCCTGCAACCGGAACGCCCCCATTGACTTTCTCTTTTCTTTTCTAATCCCTTTCCCCTACCATTACGTGAGTGACCACAGCGAACGAAAACACAAACCACTGCTCTCTCGCTGCGTGCTCCATTTATCATTATTCTGCAACTCCCCCGCGCCCCTGCAAGCAACTCCGCGGCGCTGCACGACTTGCGTGCTAATGTATATATATATATATGTGTGTGTGTGTGTGTGCACCATGGTGATGCGCGAACAACAGCCATATCTAGGAAAACAAGGAAGAAACAAATCATCCGTACACGAACCCCCAGAGGCGCCACTGCGCGCGGCGGGACGCGGGGTGCCGGCGCGCAGGCCCCCGGCGCGAGCCCCCCGCGGCCACTCGGGGGTGCTGACTGAGAGCCCGGCGCGTCGCAGCGCCCGCCGGCTGCAGCGCAGCGGCGCTGCTAGGTGGAGGTGTTAGTGGGTATTGTGCTATCGGCCGCGAGTCCCACAGTACCCGTGCAGGCGGCACGGGTCTGCGTAGATGCATTCCCTCCACCCGATGTGGCTGACTGGCGTCACCACGGCGACGCGGCCGCATCCGGCCGACGTCCCCACGCCGTCCCCACACAAAACAAAAAAATGAAAAAAAAATAAACAACAACAGCATACCAACAACGACACAAACAAACGTCAACCAGCCGTTCAACAAGCGCTGTGCCCTGCCGCTGCGCTTGCCTCCTCTCGGTGCACGCGCTCCTTTCTTCGTGTGACTGCCCCTTTCGCTGTGTTTTGTGAAAACCTGCGCCAGGAAAGGAGCTGAACGAAGCTGTAACGTCTTGATTATGTGCACAACAAATGATTGCACTTGAAATGCGATATATGTCTTGTCTCCCAAACACTCATTGCCACTTCCCCCCAACAGTCGCTGTCACTGAGGGTTAATGATCGACTCTTTTGTGTTTCCCACCATCCCACCTCCTTCTCCTTCCAGAAGCCATCGAGGCGGGGTGCGAGGATTTGTGCAATCCTTGGAATCCTCCCTTTCGTAAGTCTCCTACTGTTCCACCCATTCTACAAATTTAATGAAATGTTAATTGTTGTACCCATTACTTTATGGTCTATTGTTGGGAAGTCGATATATATGACTTCATCGCTATTCAAGCACTTTTGACAAATACTATCATCTTGGCAAACAAAAATGATCTTTTTTTTTTTTAAAATCAGCTTAATGACGTTGTTAGTTTGAAGCAAAAGCTTAACTTCCTCCTTGATTTCTTCCTACTGTCATCTTAATAGATACGCCTCTAGTGAGAGCGACCCCAGGTGTTTTCTGACTGTGAGTGATCGTCGGCGGAAGGCACTTGCTATGTGTGTGCGTGTGTGCGTGTGTGTGCGTTTATGAGTTTTTTTTCCACCAATGCAATCAATGAATAACAACAGTGAAGCCAAATCAAGCGCGGCGAAACGTGTAAATGAACGCGGCAACCCAGCGGAGAGGCGTGCTGATATGCAGTCTGTGTGCGTCACACCCTTCACGCGCCACGCTGCGCGCTGCAGAACCGAGTAGCATCGCTGTGCCCCTCCTGTCAGGGTGTGTGAGGACCATTTGGGAGAATCAGGCCGCAACGTG
>JAQOSZ010000099.1:0-29777 GCA_030347455.1 Kentomonas sorsogonicus | reverse complement strand
TTCTTTTAGCAGTTATGGGTTGTATTGTTGCCGGAGGCTCGGGCGGTGCAAGAAGCAGATATCTTTCTTTGTTTCAAGCTGTCGAACATTGACTTGTCCAGCGGGCGAGCTGGTTTGTGCGAGTTGATGTATTAGTCTTCTGATTTGTCTTCAGGTGGAGTCCACAGGAGGAGGAAGGAAAAAGCCAACTGATGAAAGACGAAAGATTAATCATGAAGGAGAGACGAGACACAGACAATCAGTAAGAAATTGTCCGAATCCGCTTGTGTTAGCATGGAGAGTGATAAAAGTGAGGTGAAGTGGTGGCATTAAACGTGCTTGATTACTAATTTCGGTTGTGTGATTAGAGGTTTCGATAAAATAGTCAGTATCGACTATGCGAAGGTGCAACGGTCTGCGCACTCCATAAGCACCATGTCGCCCGAGCCCCTTCCACGGCAGGCAGGCGCAGCGTCGGGCGGTTTATGGAGGGCGGGTGTTTCCCGCTGACCAGCGACTTTCAAGGATGAAACAGAGGGACGGTAAAATTAAGGAGGAATTCCTGCAAAAATAAGGAGTTGGCTTCAACAGAAATAAAGTGGTAGGAAAATTGTCGCAGCAGAGAGGAGCACAAGTAGACAGAAGGTTTGTGTGTGTGTGTTGTTTGTGTATTAGGTTAGGTGTGTTTTGTTTCTCGTGTGTTGTGTGGCACGGCATGTCCAATACTTTGCCTCAAATGATGGAGCTGTTCACCCAGAACGGTCCATTGCGAAACATAAGCGCTGTCAGCGGAGGGCATCGCTTCTCTCCTAAAAACATGAGATATTTTGGACAGTCAAGTTACTATTTTAAAAAACAAGAAAAGAATGCCTACGTAATAAAAAACAGAATAAACGGTATATAGAAAAGAAAGCGAAAAGAATTGAAAAAAAAATGCTGAACTTGCACAAAACGTCGGATTTCTGGAGAGGAAGAAAGGATTACCGGAATCGCCGGATCATTCGCGAGAGAGAACGCATGACCCTCTATAAAGAAAGCGAGGTATAAAGGGGAGCAAGGCGTTGAGGCAAGTCAAAACAAAAAACAAAAAAAAACAGTCGTCGTGCTGAGACTGGGCAGCGGAGTATAACGAATATAAATGGGCCCCGTCGGGCCACAGATGATATGTGTGTGCAATCAGCTAAAAAGCGAAGACCGCCATTAAGCATCATGACTAAGCACTATACTCGTGGTGCCCGGCGTGGATAAGAGGAAGCACTAGGTTTGTAGAAGATAAAGGCGGCGGCGACAACGCCTTTACCCAAGCGACCGAGCTGGCTGGAAGAATGAGAAAGTGTATAGTGTGCTCTGTTCTTCTACAAAGCAGGGAAGACGACATTGTGTGAGTGTGAAATTGGATTCAAAAAGAGGAAGCTGGTGTTTAAAGCCGCGTACGCTACATTTCGTGCATTTCTTTTATCCCCCCACCCTCCATCGACCGTCAGCAGCGCAAACCATGTGGACAGCTACAAACGAAAAAGAAAACATGAGGAATAGGAGAAATTCGAGACCACAAAAAACGGGAAGAAGAGAGGAGAATGGGCAACGTAAGGAACAAGCGGAGATGCGTCAGACTCACTGGCGCTGGTTGTCCCCTCCCCCCCCCCTCTCCAGTTTCCACTCCCCTCAGTGGTGTCCCGCTCCGCAGCTTAACGCTGCCGATAGTGTCGTTGGTGAGATAGTTGACGGGTGAGCGGCTCCTGCGCAGCCGGCGCGGCCGCCACGATCTCCTGCCCGACGGGCATGACCGCCTGCGACTCGACCGTGCCGCCGCGCTGCCGCCTGCCCGCCGCGAGGATGGTGGCGAGGTTCCACGCGAAGAGGTGCGCGCCGCACGTGGCGACAACAAAGCAGTCCTCCGCGCCACCGTCAGCGCCGTAGTTGTAGAAGTGCGCCTTGGTGAAGTTGACGTTCTCCCCGCCGCGCGAGGGTGCCGGTGATGTCGCTTGCGGCGGGCTGCAGGCGCAGCGGCTGCGGCTTGTACGACCTATGCGCTCCAGCGAAGAAGTTGAGCTTCGTGCGCCGCCTTGACCTCGGTGTCGCCTTCGGCCTCGATGCCGCCGGGGACGTAGTGCGTGTCGATGAAGAGCACGAAGTGGGGCGTCGTCGCGAGGATGTAGTGGCCGTCCGGGGAAGATGTCCACCGCAGCGGATGGCGCATGCGCAGCTTCCAGCTCCGTCTTGGCCCTCTTGGGGAAGTGCTTCGAGCGGCCCCGCAGGGAGACCTCGCGGCAGCCGCCGGGGGGCCCGGTGTACAGGCGCAGGTTGCCGGTGCTGTCGCCGATGGCGAGGTACCCGTCGCGGAGGTCGCGTGGGCGGTGAAGAATTCCCCCTGGGGCAGCTGGATGGCGTAGTCGACGATGGTCCTGGCCCTTCTCCGTGACGACGCAGCGGTCGGGGTCGAGGCGCGGGTCGATGTTGAAGGCGACACTGTCAGACAGAACGGTGAGGAGCGCGTTGTGCTTCGTCGGCCGCTGGCTGGCATAGGTGACGCTGTTGATGGGGAAGCCCTCCGCGCCCTGCATGCGCTCGGGGTCGTACTCCTGCACCACCGTCCCGCGCTCGAGGTCCACCATTTGCAACGTGTTGCTCTTGTTGCCGAAAAGAAAGAGCTTCTCCTCCGCGTAGTCCAGCAGCGAGCCTGTTGTCGTTGGGTCCGCGTCCTTCACGAAGACCATCTCGCCCGCGTCGCTGTCGAAGCCGTCGCGCGTCCGCACGTGCGTCTGGATGAACACGCCCCGATTCGCGTCGGGGTCGGCGGCGGCGGGGTCTGCGGCGGGGTCTGCGGGCCGCTTCACCACCAGCACGCGGTTGGAGCGGTGCGCGTCGGCGAAGCACACGTTCTTGAACTTCGGCGCCGTCGCGTGGTTGGTGACGCGCGGGTCGGTTGTCGTGGCGGTTGTGATACTGTTCTTATCGAACTTATACACGGGGGTGTCGTCCTCGGCCTCGTCGCGCGCGGGCACAGGCTGCGTGCCCAATCCGAAGAGGTACGGCACGTCATCCTCGTCGGTGCCGCGCTGCAGCGGCTCGCCGCTCAGCAGCGCGTAGAAGCACCTGTTGTAGGAATTGACGAAGGTGTCGAAGTTGCCGTCGGCGTTGGCGCCGCCGAACGCGGAACTCCACCAGCGTCCGCTGGCCGTCGATGAGCGACCACCACTGGACGGAGCGCTCTTCCTTATTGTACCACAGCATGAAGTTGTTGTCCAGCTCATCTTCCAGGAAGCGCTCATCGTCGTTGGCCACCACCATCGTGAAGGACGGCGCGTCGCCGCCCGCGTCGAGCAGCTGCAGGCGGACGTCCTTGCCGCCGGCGAGTGGGGTGCGAGTGCAGTTGGCGTTGGGGCTGTCGCAGCCGTAGAGCTTGCCAACGGCCTCGGCCAGAGTGGTGGGCTTGACGACGGACATTGAGAGAGGTCTCTTTATAACTACAGTTAATAATGTAGATAAACAAGGGAGAAGGGGTACTACTTCGTTATTTCTCTTTTTTTTTTGGTTTTTGTCTGTGGGGGAGAAAGTAAATCTTCTAAGGGAATAAAGAGGAAGGGGGAAGAATGAGTGCTTTTGGTTTGTCATCAGCGTCACTGGCGCAGTGACGACTAGTTAAGTGTGTGTGCGTGCGTGCCTGTGCTTCAACTGCTGGGTCTTGCCAGCAGACCGCATGACAAGTCAAAGAAAGCAATATACATATATGAACAGAGCGCTTGAGATCGGACGAAGAAGCAGGGGATGGCGGTATTTAAACAGTATCAGATGCGTGCGTGTACAACTTGCTGCTATAACTTCGGTTGTTGAATAGATTTGATAAAATAGTCAGTACTACTTGCGAAGTGCACGTCTGCGCACTCCATAGCCCCATTCACCGAGCCTCCACGGCAGGAAGCGCAGCGTCGAGGGTTATGGAGGGCGGGTTTCCCCGCTGACAGCGACTTCAAGGATGAAACAGGGAAGTAAAATTAAGAGGAATTACTCAAAATAAGATTGGCTCAAAGAAATAAATTGTAGAAAATTGTCGCACAGAAGAGCACAGTAGACAGAGGTTGTTGTTGTTGTTGTTGTTATTGTTGTGTTTTTTCTCGTGTTTGTGTGCGTGTCAATACTTTGCTCAAATGATGGAGTGTTCACCCAGAAAGGTCCATTGGAAAATAAGGCTGTCAGCGAGGGCATCTCTCCTAAAAACATGAGATGCTTTGGACAGTCAAGTTACTATTTAAAAAAAAAAACAAGAAAAAGAATGCCTACGTAATAAAAAACAGAATAAACGGTATATAGAGAAGAAAGCGAAAAGAATTGAAAAAAAAATGCTGAACTTGCACAAAACGTCGGACTTCTGGAGGGGAGTGAAGGATTAGCGGAATCGCCGGATCATTCGCGAGCGAGAACGCATGACCCTCTATAAAGAAGGCGAGGAATAAAGGGGAGCAAGGCGTTGAGGCAAGTCAAAACAAAAAAAAAACAAAAAAAAAACAGTCGTTGTGCTGAGACTGGGCAGCGGGGTATAACGAATATAAATGGGTCACGTCGGGTCACAGATGATATGTGTGTGCAATCAGCTAAAAAGCGAAGACCGCCATTAAGCATCATGACTAAGCACTATACTCGTGGTGCCCGGCGTGGATTAAAGACAACACTAGGTTTGTAGAAGATAAAGGCGGCGGCGACAACGCCTTTACCCAAGCGACCGAGCTGGCTGGAAGAATGAGAAAGTGTATAGTGTGCTCTGTTCTTCTACAAAGCAGGGAAGACGGCATTGTGTGTGTGTGAAATTGGCTTCAAAAAGAGGCAACTGGTGATTAAAGCCGCGTACGCTACTTTTCGTGCATTTCTTTTCTTCCCCCACCCTTCATCGACCGTCAGCAGCGCAAACCATGTGGACAGCTACAAACGAAAAAGAAAACATGAGGAATAGGAGAAATTCGAGACCACAAAAGACGGGAAGAAGAGAGGAGAATGGGGCAACGTAAGGAACAAGCGGAAATGCGTCAGACTCACTGGCGCTGGTTGTCCCCTCCCCCCCCCCCTCTCTCAGTTCCACTCCCCTCAGTGCCGTCGCAGCTTAACGCTGCCGATAGTGTCGTTGGTGAGATAGTTGACGGTGAGCGGCTCCTGCGCAGCCGGCGCGGCCGCCACGATCTCCTGCCCGACGGACATGACCGCCTGCGACTCCACCGTGCCGCCGCGCTGCCGCCTGCCCGCCGCGAGGATGGTGGCGAGGCTCCACGCGAAGAGGTGCGCGCCGCACGCGGCGACAACACAGCAGTTCTCCGCCGCGCGCGCGCCACCGTCAGCGCCGTAGTTGTAGAAGTGCGCCTTGGTGAAGTTGACGTTCTCCCGCCCGCCGAGGGTGCCGGTGATGTCGCTTGCGGCGGGCTGCAGGCGCAGCGGCTGCGGCTTGTACGACCCTATGCGCTCCACAAAGAAGTTGAGCTCGGTGCCGCCCTTGACCTCGGTGTCGCCTTCGGCCTCGATGCCGCCGGGGACGTAGTGCGTGTCGATGAAGAGCACGAAGTGGGGCGTCGTCGCGAGGATGTAGTGGCCGTCCGAGGAGATGTCCACGCAGTCGATGCGCTTGTGCAGCTTCAGCTCCGTCTTGGCCCTCTTGGGGAAGTGCTTCGAGCGGCCCCGCAGGGAGACCTTGCTGCAGCCGCCGGGGGGCCCGGTGTACAGGCGCAGGTCGCCGGAGCTGTCGCCGATGGCGAGGTACCCGTTCGCGGAGGTCGCGTGGGCGGTGAAGAATTCCCCCTGGGGCAGCTGGATGGCGTAGTCGACGATGGTCCTGCCCTTCTCCGTGACGACGCAGCGGTCGGGGTCGAGGCGCGGGTCGATGTTGAAGGCGACACTGTCAGACAGAACGGTGAGGAGCGCGTTGTGCTTCGTCGGCCGCTGGCTGGCATAGGTGACGCTGTTGATGGGGAAGCCCTCCGCGCCCTGCATGCGCTCGGGGTCGTACTCCTTCTCCACCGTCCTGTTCTTCAGGTCCACCATTTGCAGCGTGTTGCTCTTGTTGCCGAAAAGAAAGAGCTTCTCCTCCGCGTAGTCCAGCAGCAAGCCTGCTGTCGTTGGGTCCGCGTCCTTCACGAAGACCATCTTGCCCGCGTCGTTGTCGAAGCCGTCGGGGGTCCGCACGTGCGTCTGGATGAACACGCCCCGATTCGCGTCGGGGTCGGCGGCGGCGGGGTCTGCGGCGGGCTTTGCGGCGCGGTTTGCGGCGGGGTCTGCGGCGGGGTCTGCGGCGGGGTCTGCGGGCCGCTTCACCACCAGCACGCGGTCGGAGCGGTGCGCGTCGGCGAAGCACACGTTCTCGCCCTCCCGCACCGGCGCGTCGTTCGTCACGGGCAGGCCGGTTGTCGTGGCGGTTGTGATACTGCCCTCCTCGAACTCATACACGGGGGTGTCGTCCTCGGCCTCGTCGCGCGCGGGCACAGGCTGCGTGCCCAATCCGAAGAGGTACTGCGCGTCAGCCTTGGCGGCGCGGACCCGCATCGGCTTGCGGCGCAGCTGCACGTGGAAGCACGCGTTGTAGTATTCGATGAAGGCGTCAAATTTTTTAGGGGTTTGGGCGCCGCCAAAGCGGAACTCCACGTATGTTTCCTTCTTCTCGATCTTCGACCACCACAGGAAGAAGTGCTCTTCCTTGCTGTACCGCAGGTTAAAGTTGCTGTGCAGCTCATCTTCCAGGAGGCGCGTACCGTTATGGGTCGCCACCAGCGTAAAGGGCGGCTTGCCCTTGCCCGCGTCGAGCAGCTGCAGGCGGACGTCCTTGCCGCCGGCGAGTGGGGTGCGAGTGCAGTTGGCGTTGGGGCTGTCGCAGCCGTAGAGCTTGCCAACGGCCTCGGCCAGAGTGGTGGGCTTGACGACGGACATTGAGAGAGGTCTCTTTATAACTACAGTTAATAATGTAGATAAACAAGGGAGAAGGGGTACTACTTCGTTATTTCTCTTTTTTTTTTGGTTTTTGTCTGTGGGGGAGAAAGTAAATCTTCTAAGGGAATAAAGAGGAAGGGGGAAGAATGAGTGCTTTTGGTTTGTCATCAGCGTCACTGGCGCAGTGACGACTAGTTAAGTGTGTGTGCGTGCGTGCCTGTGCTTCAACTGCTGGGTCTTGCCAGCAGACCGCATGACAAGTCAAAGAAAGCAATATACATATATGAACAGAGCGCTTGAGATCGGACGAAGAAGCAGGGGATGGCGGTATTTAAACAGTATCAGATGCGTGCGTGTACAACTTGCTGGTATAACTTCGGTTGTTGAATAGATTTGATAAAATAGTCAGTACTACTTGCGAAGTGCACGTCTGCGCACTCCATAGCCCCATTCACCGAGCCTCCACGGCAGGAAGCGCAGCGTCGAGGGTTATGGAGGGCGGGTTTCCCCGCTGACAGTGACTTCAAGGATGAAACAGGGAAGTAAAATTAAGAGGAATTCCTCAAAATAAGATTGGCTCAAAGAAATAAAGTGTAGAAAATTGTCGCACAGAAGAGCACAATAGATATAGGTTGTTGTTTTTGTTGTTGTTATTGTTGTGTTTTTTCTCGTGTTTGTGTGCGTGTCAATGCTTTGCTCAAATGATGAAGTGTTCACCCAGAAAGGTCCATTGGAAAATAAGGCTGTCAGCGAGGGCATCTCTCCTAAAAACATGAGATGCTTTGGACAGTCAAGTTACTATTTTAAAAAAAGAAAAAGAATGCCTACGTAATAAAAAACAGAATAAACGGTATATAGAGAAGAAAGCGAAAAGAATTGAAAAAAAAATGATGAGCTTGCACAAAACGTCGGATTTCTGGAGGGGAGGGAAGGATTAGCGGAATCGCCGGATCATTCGCGAGAGAGAACGCATGGCCCTCTATAAAGAAGGCGAGGTATAAAGGGGAGCAAGGCGTTGAGGCAAGTCAAAACAAAAAACAAAAAAAAAAACAGTCGTTGTGCTGAGACTGGGCAGCGGGGTATAACGAATATAAATGGTTCACGTCGGGCCACAGATGATATGTGTGTGCAATCAGCGAAGAGGCAACGACTGCCACTCAGCATCATGACTAAGCACTATACTCGTGGTGCCCGGCGTGGATAAGAGAAAGCACTAGGTTTGTAGAAGATAAAGGCGGCGGCGACAACGCCTTTAGCCAAGCGACCGAGCTGGCTGGAAGAATGAGAAAGTGTATAGTGTGCTCTGTTCTTCTACAAAGCAGGGAAGACGACATTGTGTGTGAAATTGGCTTCAAAAAGAGGAAGCTGGTGATTAAAGCCGCGTACGCTACATTTCGTGCATTTCTTTTATCCCCCCCCACCCTTCATCAACCGTCAGCAGCGCAAACCATGTGGACAGCTACAAACGAAAAAGAAAACATGAGGAATAGGAGAAATTCGAGACCACAAAAGACGGGAAGAAGAGAGGAGAATGGGGCAACGTAAGGAACAAGCGGAGATGCGTCAGACTCACTGGCGCTGGTTGCCCTCCCCCCCCCCCCAGTTCCACTCCCCTCAGCGCCGTCGCGGTTTCCCCGTCTTCCGCAGCTTAACGCTGCCGATAATGTCTTTGGTGAGATAGTTCACGGTGAGCGGCTCCTGCGCAGCCGGCGCGGCCGCCACGATCTCCTGCCCGACGGGCATGACCGCCTGCGACTCCACCGTGCCGCCGCGCTGCCGCCTGCCCGCCGCGAGGATGGTGGCGAGGCTCCACGTGAAGAGGTGCGCGCCGCACGTGGCGACAACAAAGCCGTCCTCCGCGCCACCGCCAGCGCCGTAGTTGGAGAAGTGCGCCTCGGTGAACTTGACGTTCTCCCGCCCGCGGAGAGTGCCGGCGATGGCGCGCGCGGCGGGCTGCAGGCGCAGCGGCTGCGGCGCGGCGGGCTGCAGGCGCAGCGGCTGCGGCTTGTACGGCTCCATGCACTCCTCGAAGAAGTTGACCTCGGCGTCACCGTCGGCGTAGTGCGTGTCGATGAAGAGCACGAAGCGGCGCGTCGTCGCGAGGATGTAGTGGCCGTCCGGGGAGATGTCCACGCAGCGGATGGGCATGCGCAGCTCCAGCAGCGTATTGGCCGTATTGGGGTAATGCATCAAGCCGCCCCGCAGCGGGACCTCACGGCGGCCGCCGGGGGGCCCGGCGTACAGGCGCAGGTTGCCGGTGCTGTCGCCGATGGCGAGGTACCCGTCCGCGGAGGTCGCGTGGGCGGTGAAGAATTCCCCCTGGGGCAGCTGGATGGCGTAGTCGGCGACGGTCCTGTCCATCTCCGTGACGACGCAGCGGCGGGGGTCGAGGCGCGTGTCGATGTTGAAGGCGACACGTTCGGACAGAACGGTGAGGAGCGCGTTGTGCTCCGTCGGCCGCTGGCTGGCATAGGTGACGCTGTTGATGGGGAAGCCCTCCGCGCCCTGCATGCGCTCGGGGTCGTACTCCTGCACCACCGTCCCGCGCTCGAGGTCCACCATTTGCAACGTGTTGCTCTTGTTGCCGAAAAGAAAGAGCTTCTCCTCCGCGTAGTCCAGCAGCGAGCCTGTTGTCGTTGGGTCCGCGTCCTTCACGAAGACCATCTCGCCCGCGTCGCTGTCGAAGCCGTCGCGCGTCCGCACGTGCGTCTGGATGAACACGCCCCGATTCGCGTCGGGGTCTGCGGGCCGCTTCACCACCAGCACGCGGTTGGAGCGGTGCGCGTCGGCGAAGCACACGTTCTTGAACTTCGGCGCCGTCGCGTGGTTGGTGACGCGCAGGCCGGTCGTCGTGGCGGTTGTGATACTGTCCTCCTCGAACTCATACACGGGGGTGTCGTCCTCGGGCTCGTCGCGCGCGGGCACAGGCTGCGTGCCCAATCCGAAGAGGTACTGCGCGTCATCCTCGTCGGCGCCCTGCTGCTGCACCTCGCCGCTCAGCAGCGCGTAGAAACACCTGTTGTAGGAATTGACGAAGGTGTCGAAGTTGTCGGCGGCGGCGCCGCCAAAGCGGAACTCCACCAGCGTCCGCTGGCCGTCGATGAGCGACCACCACTGGACGGAGCGCTCTTCCTCGCTGTACCACAGGATGAAGTTGCTGTGCAGCTCATCTTCCAGGAGGCGCGTACCGTTATGGGTCGCCACCAGCGTGAAGGACGGCGCGTCGCCGCCCGCGTCGAGCAGCTGCAGGCGGACGTCCTTGCCGTCGGCGAGTGGGGTGCGAGTGCGGTTGGCGTTGGGGCCGTCGCAGCCGTAGAGCTTGCCAACGGCCTCGGCCAGAGTGGTGAGCATGACGACGGACAATGAGAGAGGTCTCTTTATAACTTCAGTTAATAATGTAGAAAAACAAGGGAGAAGGGGTACTACTTCGTTATTTCTCTTTTTTTTTTTTTTTTGGTTTTTGTCTGTAGGGGAGAAAGTAAATCTTCTAAGGGAATAAAGAGGAAGGGGGAAGAATGAGTGCTTTTGGTTTGCCATCAGCGCCACTGACGCAGTGACGACTAGTTCAGTGCGTGTGCGTGCGTGTCTGTGCTTCAATTGCTGGGTCTTGCAGCAGACCGCATGACAAGACAAAGAAAGCAATATACATATATGAACAGAGCGCTTGAGATCGGACGAAGAAGCAGGGAAAGGCGGTATTTAAACAGTATCAGATGCGTGCGTGTACAACTTGCTGGTATAACTTCGGTTGTTGAATAGATTTGATAAAATAGTCAGTACTACTTACGAAGTGCACGTCTGCGCACTCCATAACCCCATTCACCGAACCTCCACGGCAGGAAGCGCAGCGTCGGGAGTTATGGAGGGCGGGTTTCCCCGCTGACAGCGACTTCAAGGATGAAACAGGGAAGTAAAATTAAGACGAATTCCTCAAAATAAGATTGGCTCAAAGAAATAAAGTGTAGAAAATTGTCGCACAGAAGAGCACAGTAGATATAGGTTGTTATTGTTGTTGTTGTTGTTATTGTTGTTTTTTTTTCTCGTGTTTGTGTGCGTGTCAATGCTTTGCTCAAATGATGGAGTGCTCACCCAGAAAGGTCCATTGGAAAATAAGGCTGTCAGCGAGGGCATCTCTCCTAAAAACATGAGATGCTTTGGACAGTCAAGTTACTATTTTAAAAAAAGAAAAACAATGCCTACGTAATAAAAAACAGAATAAACGGTATATAGAGAAGAAAGCAAAAAGAATTGAAAAAAAAATGATGAGCTTGCACAAAACGTCGGATTTCTGGAGGGGAGGGGAGGATTAGCGGAATCGCCGGATCATTCGCGAGCGAGAACGCATGACCCTCTATAAAGAAGGCGAGGTATAAAGGGGAGCAAGGCGTTGAGGCAAGTCAAAACAAAAAACAAAAAAAACAGTCGTCGTGCTGAGATTGGGCAGCGGGGTATAACGGATATAAATGGGTCACGTCGGGCCACAGATGATATGTGTGTGCAATCAGCGAAGAGGCAACGACTGCCACTCAGCATCATGACTAAGCACTATACTCGTGGTGCCCGGCGTGGATAAGAGAAAGCACTAGGTTTGTAGAAGATAAAGGCGGCGGCGACAACGCCTTTAGCCAAGTGACAGAGTTGGCTGGAAGAATGAGAAAGTGTATAGTGTGCTCTGTTCTTCTACAAAGCAGGGAAGACGACATTGTGTGAGTGTGAAATTGGCTTCAAAAAGAGGCAACTGGTGATTAAAGCCGCGTACGCTACATTTCGTGCATTTCTTTTATCCCCCCCACCCTTCATCAACCGTCAGCAGCGCAAACCATGTGGACAGCTACAAACGAAAAAGAAAACATGAGGAATAGGAGAAATTCGAGACCACAAAAGATGGGAAGAAGAAAGGAGAATGGGCAACGTAAGGAACAAGCGGAGATGCGTCAGACTCACTGTCGCTGGTTGCCCCCCCCCCCCCCCAGTTTCACTCCCCTCAGTGCCGTCGCGGCTGCTCCGTCTCCCGCAGTGGAACGCTGCCGATAGTGTCGTTGGTGAGATAGTTGACGGTGAGCGGCTCCTGCGCAGCCGGCGCGGCCGCCACAATCTCCTGCCCGACGGACATGAACGCCTGCGACTCCACCGTGCCGCCGCGCTGCCGCCTGCCCGCCGCGAGGATGGTGGCGAGGTTCCACGCGAAGAGGTACGCGCCGCACGTGGCGACAACAAAGCAGTCCTCCGCGCCACCGCCAGTGACGTAGTTGGAGAAGTGCGCCTCGGTGAAGTTGACGTTTTCCCGCCCGCCGAGGGTGCCGGTGATGTCGCTTGCGGCGGGCTGCAGGCGCAGCGGCTGCGGCTTGTACGACCCTATGCGCTCCTTGAAGAAGTTGAGCTCGGCGCCGCCCTTGACCTCGGTGTCGCCTTCGGCCTCGATGCCGCCGGGGACGTAGTGCGTGTCGATGAAGAGCACGAAGTGGGGCGTCGTCGCGAGGATGTAGTGGCCGTCCGGGGAGATGTCCACGCAGAGGATGGGCATGCGCAGCTCCAGCTCCGTCTTGGCCCTCTTGGGGAAGTGCTTCGAGCGGCCCCGCAGGGAGACCTCGCGGCAGCCGCCGGGGGGCCCGGTGTACAGGCGCAGGTTGCCGGTGCTGTCGCCGATGGCGAGGTGCCCGGTCGCGGAGGTCGCGTGGGCGGTGAAGAATTCCCCCTGGGGCAGCTGGATGGCGTAGTCGACGATGGTCCTGCCCTTCTCCGTGACGACGCAGCGGTCGGGGTCGAGGCGCGGGTCGATGTTGAAGGCGACACTGTCAGACAGAACGGTGAGGAGCGCGTTGTGCTTCGTCGGCCGCTGGCTGGCATAGGTGACGCTGTTGATGGGGAAGCCCTCCGCGCCCTGCATGCGCTCGGGGTCGTACTCCTGCACCACCGTCCCGCGCTCGAGGTCCACCATTTGCAACGTGTTGCTCTTGTTGCCGAAAAGAAAGAGCTTCTCCTCCGCGTAGTCCAGCAGCGAGCCTGTTGTCGTTGGGTCCGCGTCCTTCACGAAGACCATCTCGCCCGCGTCGCTGTCGAAGCCGTCGCGCGTCCGCACGTGCGTCTGGATGAACACGCCCCGATTCGCGTCGGGGTCGGCGGCGGCGGGGTCTGCGGCGGGGTCTGCGGGCCGCTTCACCACCAGCACGCGGTTGGAGCGGTGCGCGTCGGCGAAGCACACGTTCTTGAACTTCGGCGCCGTCGCGTGGTTGGTGACGCGCAGGCCGGTCGTCGTGGCGGTTGTGATACTGTCCTCATCGAACTCATACACGGGGGTGTCGTCCTCGGGCTCGTCGCGCGCGGGCACAGGCTGCGTGCCCAATCCGAAGAGGTACTGCGCGTCAGCCTTGGCGGCGCGGACCCGCATCGGCTTGCGGCGCAGCAGCACGTGGAAGCACGCGTTGTAGTGTTCGATGAAGGCGTCAAATTTTTTAGGGGTTTGGGCGCCGCCAAAGCGGAACTCCACGTATGTTTCCTTCTTCTCGATCTTCGACCACCACAGGAAGAAGTGCTCTTCCTTGCTGTACCGCAGGTTAAAGTTGCTGTGCAGCTCATCTTCCAGGAGGCGCGTACCGTTATGGGTCGCCACCATCGTGAAGGACGACTTGCCATCGCTCGTGCCGAGCAGCTGCAGGCGGACGTCCTTGCCGTCGGCGAGTGGGGTGTGAGTGCGGTTGGCGTTGGGGCCGTCGCAGCCGTAGAGCTTGCCAACGGCCTCGGCCAGATTGGTGGACATGACGACGGACAATGAGAGAGGTCTCTTTATAACTACAGTTAATAATGTAGATAAACAAGGGAGAAGGGGTACTACTTCGTTATTTCTCTTTTTTTTTTTTTTTTTGGTTTTTGTCTGTGGGGGAGAAAGTAAATCTTCTAAGGGAATAAAGAGGAAGGGGGAAGAATGAGTGCTTTTGGTTTGTCATCAGCGTCACTGACGCAGTGACGACTAGTTCAGTGCGTGTGCGTGCGTGTCTGTGCTTCAACTGCTGAGTTTTGCCAGCAGACCGCATGACAAGTCAAAGAAAGCAATATACATATATGAACAGAGCGCTTGAGATCGGACGAAGAAGCAGGGGATGGCGGTATTTAAACAGTATCAGATGCGTGCGTGTACAACTTGCTAGTATAACTTCGGTTGTTGAATAGATTTGATAAAATAGTCAGTACTACTTGCGAAGTGCCCGTCTGCGCACTCCATAGCCCCATTCACCGAACCTCCCCGGCAGGAAGCGCAGCGTCGGGAGTTATGGAGGGCGGGTTTCCCCGCTGACAGCGACTTCAAGGATGAAACAGGGAAGTAAAATTAAGAGGAATTACTCAAAATAAGATTGGCTCAATCAAATAAAGTGTAGAAAATTGTCACACAGAAGAGCACAGTAGATATAGGTTGTTGTTGTTGTTGTTGTTGTTGTGTTTTTTCTCGTGTTTGTGTGCGTGTCAATACTTTGCTCAAATGATGGAGTGTACACCCAGAAAGGTCCATTGGAAAATAAGGCTGTCAGCGAGGGCATCTCTCCTAAAAACATGAGATGCTTTGGACAGTCAAGTTACTATTTTTAAAAAAAAAGGAAAAGAATGCCTACGTAATAAAAAACAGAATAAACGGTATATAGAAAAGAAAGCGAAAAGAATTGAAAAAAAAATGCTGAACTTGCACAAAACGTCGGATTTCTGGAGGGGAGGGAAGGATTAGCGAAATCGCCGGATCATTCGCGAGCGAGAACGCATGACCCTCTATAAAAGATAACTGTTATATTAAAGGGAAAAAAAAAAGAGAAGCAGGTGATGTCAGCGAAAGCAGAATCTGAGGAAGGTAACCTCCAAATGAGTTGCCATGATACCAAAATTCAAAAACTTTAAAGCAATAAAGAGAAAAAAAAAGCGTTAAACATTAAGCTCAAAGATAAAAAAGACGAGAACATGGGCAAACCAAATACTGAATTAGAGAGAAAGGGAATCGGGAGTTTAAAAAAAAAAAAAAGAGGTGCTACCGTGATGGGAAAGAAAGATACAACAAAAATGTAGAATTCAAGAAAAAAAAAGGGCAAAGCGATATACGAACGACACGAGATAAAAACAGAAAAGAGAAAGTAGAGCAGAAAAAAAAAGTAAAGGAAGGTTGGAGGGCACTCTTAGAACACCCTTTCAGACACACCCGCGCGAGAAGGGAAAAGGGGGAGGAGGGAAAAGAGATTTAACGCTTGGCGATAATAACGGCAGGGTACCAAAAAAAGAGAAAAAGGAATAGAGGGAAAAGGGAAAAAAAAGTAGAAGTTGAAGAAAGGAGAGAAAGAAAACTTCTTTAAAAAAAAAACAATTTAGAAAGCACCTTACAGAACCATTTCCAAAAGGGAAAACCTCCCAACCGCCGCCACATGCGGGGGCTCCACCACCTCTTCATCTTCTTCTTCACCCTCCTCAGTATGAGAGCAATCGTCCGCGGCAGCGACGACACACGAGGGGTGCGACTGAATAAGGAGAGGAGGCTCTTCCTTTTCCGTGCTCTTCTCCCCTTTCATTTCTCTCTCCATTAGCTCCACCTCCTCCTCCTCCCCCTCATTCTCCTTGTTGTTATTGTTATTGTTGTTGTTGCTGCTGATGTTGTTGCTTTTGTTAAAGTTGTTATTTTGCCTCCCCTGTTTCCTCTCTGTCCGCTGCCGCTGCTTCTCCTCCCGCGCCAGCCGCGCAGCCGCGTTTTCCTCCTTCACTTTCTCCGCCGCGGGGCCCTCTGTGATACTCGCAACGTCACCGACGTGAGTGAAGCCCGCCACCTCCTGGTAGTAGCGCACGAGGCGCGTGCAGAACAAGGCCGTGTCCATGCGGAGATAGCGGATAGGCTGTGCGGTGGGTGTAGCGCATCCTTCCTTCTTCTTCTTCTCCTTGTTGTTGTTATTGTGGTTGTGGTTGTTGTGGTTGTTATTGTTGTTGTTGGAGTGAAGGAGGGTGTTATTGCTGATATTATTAGTATTATTATTCTCATTACCCTCCTTTTCTTCGTCTCCTTCTTGTTGTTTGTTTTCACTCTCCACTTCCCCGCCAGCGGCTGTGGCAAGACTCTTGTTGTACGCCTCCGCGATTTCTCGCGCGTAGGCAACCACCAGCGGCACCGCCTGCACGACGCCCCTGTACGTGTCGTTGGTCGCAATGCGATGAATGTAGATGGAGTCATTATTATTATTACTGCAGTCATTATTACTGCTACTTAAGGCGCGGCCAGATTCGTAGTAGTACACACGCCACATCGTTTCCTGGAGAAAGTTGTAATTAAAGAGAAAAACAGCAGCGATGTGGTTGACGTCGTGAGGATCGAAATTGCCGCCCTTTTCGTCGTCGCCGCCGCCGCCGATACCTTCACTGGTTGTTTTCTCCTGTGGCTGGCAAATGTCACTGACGCCGTTAGTTTCGTTCTCAGCCGTCTCCCTCTTCCCTTGCGCGTCGTGTGCTTTGCTGCCGCTGCACACCTTGGCGGTGGCGGCAGCGCACTCTTCTTCCGCTCCCTCCCCTGAAGGCGACGACGGCGACGGCAAAACGAGAATCTTAAAATGCCTCTTCTGCTGTATTTCCTTGAGAACTTCACGCTCATCAAACGGCCTCCACATGTTCATCCCGCGTGAGTGCTGAAATTCAATCGCATCGTTGTAGAGAGACATCATCATCGGCAGGTCCGCGGGGACGCACGGCAGCACCCGCACGCGGCGGCCGGCGCTGACGGTTCGCTCAAAAGCAACAGGAGGAAGAATAAACATAACCGAATATTGATTTCTTGTTTTGTGTGTGTGTGTGTGTGTGTGTGTGTGTGTGTGTGCGTGTTTGGGAGTTTGCCTGATCGCGTATATGTAAAAAGAACGTTGCTTTTGAGTTTAAATAATAATTCCAGAAGCCCCGCAGTCGAATTTATGAAAGGGCAAAAGTTTGTTGAAATCTTTTGATGTTGATGATTATTTGAAGCCAGCGACGGAGTTGCAAAATGGGGGGCGGAGAGAAAGAGAGTGTGTATGCGTGCGTATATGAAACCCAAAAGCTCATGAAAGATACACATATGATGCAATAAAAAAAGAAAAAAACCTGACCTGAATATCATCAGAAAGAACGGGAAGAGAAGATACTTACGCATTCGGAGACAGATATGCATTAGTCGTAATGTTATACACATGCATACATCTATACATCTCACTGAACCCTTCATTCAGTATTGCTTCTCTGTAAGAGAAAGGAAGTAGTACGATTGGGAAAGAATAGGGTACGGTGTTGAATATGAGGAAAATGAACAACGTGGGCGAAACACACATCAAAATACATGAGTGGGGAGAAAAAAAAAAAGAGATAAAGAGAAAATGTTTCGCGAGAGTTACAAGAAAACAAACGAACCATTGCGTTTTCTGAAACAGAAACATGAAATGAAAGCTCAAAGAAGAAAAAACACGCAGGAAAAAAATGAATATTTTTGGGGATCCTTTTTGTGTTGCGTGGAGGGGGTAGTGGAAAAGAAAAGAATACGGTAAAAGCAAGAAAAAAGCGAAAAGAAAAAAACTAAGCACAATGAACAGTGAGAAACGAAAATGAGGGCACGCACACAGAGAAAAGAAAAGAAAAGAAAACTAAAAGGGAAAGAGAGAGAGAGAGAGAACAAGAACTGAACAAAAATAAAAGGAAAGAACGGGAGATGGTTGGGGTAGAGAGGGAACTCCGAAAGCAAAAAAAAAAAAAAGGCATCCGTCCCTCCTCTCTTCTCCTCCTTACTGCTTTACGGTTGTGTTGGAGAGTTTCGTCCCGTCTGCGATCTTCAGCACCTCGTCCTCTTTATCATTCTGAATCGTCACGTCCCCTTCCACCACGACGCCTTTCCCAAACTGCACTTTCCCCTTCACCGTCAGACTCGTGCAGTGCTTCAGCGACGGCACGTGCGCGGCGACCTCCTCCGCGGCCGCCGTTTTGCCCTTTCCTTCATCCCCCCCGCTTCCCCCGCCGCCCAGCAGCAGCCCCTCAAACCCCGAGAGGAACTTGTAGTACTTGGTGTCGAGGGAGATGGTTGGGGGCCGCCGGCCGCCGCTCGCGGAGTGCGGGTCCAGCACCAGGCGGTAGTCGGGCGTCACCACGTAGCAGTCCGAGCGCAGACTCAGCAGGTCCGCGTTGGTCTTCACCGGGGCGAAACGTGTCCGAGGCACCACCAGCGCTGCGCTGCCGCTGCCGCTCGCCGGCGTCTGCGAGGTGTTGTTGTTGTTGGCGCGGGAGGCCCCGAAGAGTTCAATGGCCGCGCCCATGGCTGTCTCGAGCTGAAACACCTTGGTGGAGTTCTTGTCGGTCGGGTCGACGGTCTTCTCGTTGCGGATGACCGGCAGCGGCAGCGTGCCGCCGTGGGCGCGCATCACGTCCAGCAGCGCCGGCAGCGAAACCCACAGGTTGTTGGTGTTGAAGTACGAGTACTTTGAGATATCCTGGAAGGCGGCCTCGTCCTCGGCGGCGCACTGCGCGCTCTCCCGCAGCACCAGCGTCCCGCCCTCCTCCTTTACGCCGCTATTATTGTTGTTAGGATGGTTGACGCGCAGCGCGAGGTGGCCGCCTTTGCGATCACTCTCCGTGCGCTCGCACACCTCCATCAAGAAAGCTGCCTTCTTTGTGTGGGCCATGTAGTAGAGAATGTCCGCGTCCAGCGTCGCCCCTAGGTTGTCGCCGTTGCTGACGAACAGATAGCGGTACCCCTGCGACAAGAGCTCCTCCAGCTTCCCGCTGCCGTACAGGGCGGTGTAGAGGTCGCCGTGCCCGGGGGGGCACCACTCCTCCTTGGGATTCGCCGGCCACGACACGGGCTCCAGCGTCGCCGCGTCAATCTTCGGCACCTGATTCTGCAGCAGGCTCACCTCGGCGTCAAAGGCGGCGCCGCCGAGCTCGGTAGGGTAGTGCTCCGTCAGGTACGCACGCGTCCCGTCGACGGTGCTGAAGGAGTTGAGAAGCATAAACTTGAGCGCGCGCGACTCCTCACCGTCACCGTTGCCACTGCCGCTGCGGCTGCGGCTTCGCTCGCGGAGGTGCCGCACCTGCAGCGCGGTAAAGTCGAGAAACGTCTTGCCGTCCTTCACCGTCAGCAGCGACTTGGCCTCGCTGAGACCCATGCCAGTGCCGAGGCCGCCGTTGAGCTTCAGCATCACCGTCTGCCCAAGCAGCGCGCGCTTCGCCGCCTCTTTTTCTGCACTGTCGTCACCGCCGTCGCTGTGGCTCAGAATGTCCTCCAGCCGGTCGAGTGGCGGCACGGGGCGTATGTCGCTCTCACGGATGAGACCGCTGCCGCCGCCGCTCACGACCGCGTGCTGCTTGAGAAAGGTGGCGATGCAGGCGGCGCTGACGCCGGCCGCGCTCATCTTGTCGTAGCACTTGCGCGCCGCGGGGGACAGAGCCTCCACATTAATAGCAGCCGTGGACATGGTGGTGGGTGGTGGTTGTGTCGTCTCTTTGGTGATTGGATGATTGATGCGATGGTTTTCTTGTTTCGGATTTCTTTTTAAAACAGATACGGTGTGTGTATTTTTGTTGATGGTGTTGTTGTTGTTTTTGTTCGTATGTGAGGGGATGGCGCTGGTTTTATTTTTTTCCTGTTTTGAATGAAATGTGTTATTGTTCGAGGGGTAATTTGATTTGGTGCTGTTGCAGTTTTTACATGGGAGAGAAACAAAAGCAAAGGGGAAAAAATCATCAAAGACAACACGCCCATCATCTTTGAGTGTTTCTGGCAAAGAAGCTCTCTTTTTTTTTTTTAGTTGTCAAAGAAAAAATGCAGTGCTGATTGTCCATAACAAACACATTGCGGCACGGCGTTGTTTGTATTTTCTTTTCTTTTTTTTTTTTTGACTCATTTTCCTCTAATTCTGGATTGTATCCAATCAAACTGACGATACAACAGCGGATTACCAAATAAAATTAAATAAAAGAGAGAGAATTCTACAACAAAGCTAACAAATAGGTAGCAAAATAAAATAAAAAGTAGTTGAAATGAAAATAAAGAAAAGGTAAGAAAACAAAAGAAGAAAGAAAAAAGGCCAAATAATTTTGCACAAGTAGTGCGTATTTTTAAAACTGAGAAAAACACAAAAAAAAAAAACAGCGGGAGGCCAGAAAGAGGAAGAAAAGAAAGAGCGAGAAGACAACGAGTAGAAAAGAAAGAGTGGGTAAGAGCAGGAAAAGAAGGAGGCACAAACTTGTCTCTCCTCTCTCTCTCTCTCTTTCTCTCTACTTCGCGCGGCTCGTCTGTACCCCCCCCCCTCCTCCTCACCAGCTGACGCCCTCCTCTTGCTGCAGGCGAAACATTCCATCAAACACGGCGAGGCGCGGCGGCAGCGGCTCCCCCAGCATGCGGTGCGCCGCCACCTCCCCAATCGTGTCGCAGTTCTTCGCGCCCCGCCCGTTGCCGCCGACGGCACAGTAGAGGTCGACGAGAGACGCTTTGCTGTTATTATCAGTATCATCTTCGGCGTCGTCAGTCGACTTCCTCCTGCTGTTATTGTTGTTTTTTGCGTTATGCTGCTCGACCTTTTCCTCACCCGACGTTGCATCTTTATCCTCTTCTTCTTCGTCTTCCTCGCTGCCGTCGTCGTCGGGCTGCACGCGGTCGATGATCGGCGCACCGCTCCGTGTCATATCCCAAATACACCGAACAATATAGCGGTTGCGGAGACGGCGGGTAGTGATGGTGGTGGTTGGGGAAGAAGAAGAGGAAGAAGTAGCGGAAAGGGCGTCGCCGCCGACGGCGGACCCTTCAGCAGCACCAGCGGCAGCGCCACCGCTTACGTTCTTTTTTTCCTTCTTTTCCCTCTCCTCCTCCTCCTCCTCCTCCTCTTCCCGCTCCCAGGGTTGCTCTGGCAGCACCCGCCAGCCCGGAAAAAGTCCCTCAAGCTGTTTCTCAAACACGGAGGTGATGCAGCGCGGGAGGGTCCTGTCGCCGCGGTACCACGCCATCGCTTTTGCGTGCGTGTCGACAGAGAAATCGAAGACTTTTGCGCGCGCCGCCGCCAGCGCCGCCGCCTCCACCTTGGAAACAGAGCTGTGGTGAGGATTCGGGAGGGGTTCGTCGTTGTTTTCCTGCACACTATCATCACCATCCTTATTGCCCGTGTTGGTGTTGGCGTTGCCGTTGGCGGTCTCTGAAGGATCGACATAGTTGTGGTTGGTGCTGCCCATCTTGATAAACCAGCCGGCCCTGTCTGGGTAGTAGCGGGGCGGCAGGCAGTAAAACTGTCCCTCCAGCGGGCCGCGCGTCAGCACCACGCACGGCACGCGGCGGCTCGCCTCAACGTTCTGGAGGTGATGCCGCATGTGTTGCGCGAGTGCGCGCGCCGCCGCCGCCTTGTCGTCGTTATTTTTGTTGGTGTTGGTGTTGTCGTTGTCGATCTTCTTGTTGTCCTTCTCGTCGCCGCTACCCGCGTCCGTGTCGTCGCCGCTGCCTGTGACAAAGCGAGCCACGTCCGAGACGCCCTCCACCGTCCCCTCCGCGTGGGGCGGCGACACACGCAGCAGCACCACAAACTCCGCCACGGGTGCCGTTGCGCGTGCGAGGCGGCGGGAGGGGAGGAGACTCAGGTACTGCGCAAAGCACGCGGTTGCCACCAGCACCCGGCGCCCGCGGATCGTGCGCCCGTCATCGAGCGTCAGCTCAATGAGTGCGGGTGATGCGGATTTTTCCTCTTCATTACTACCATCAGACTTGTTGTTACTACGGTTATTATTATTGTTGTCGTTGTTATTATTATTGTTTGTACTTTTGCTGCAAACCTTCACAGCAGTGACGACAGCGACGACGCGGGTGAAGGCCTCACGCGGCGCGGCTGCGGCGGCGGCCGAGAGCTGCGCCGCCACGTAGCGTGCGGGGTCCACCGTCCCCGCCAGCGGCATGCGCGCGTTCGTGTTGCTACCACTACTGTTGTTGTTGTTATTGTTGCGAGTGGTGTTTCCGTCAAGGGGAAGAAGGGAGAGGTCAGTGCCGGGCTTTTCCACAAAAAAGACATCGGTATGGTTACTACTGTGGGTGGAGGAGGGTGGCAGGTGACGGAGGTTGACCTCTCCGCTAAAGATGGACTCGGCCTGAGCGGCGTCGCTCACAAACTGCATCCGTCCGCGCGCCTCCTCCGCCGTCAGCAGGCTCTCGTGTGTCGTGTCCACTTCATCGTTGCCATTACCATCAGCACGGTGCGGGTCATTGGTGAGGCCGCCGGCAGCGCCCAAAGCTGAAGCACCACCGCCGCCCGCCGCCGCCGCCGCCGCCGCTGGCAGCACCTCCCCGCAGCGCGGCGGCAGCAGAGAGAGGGCGGCGCGCGTTGCCTCCCGCGTCTCGCCGTCCATCGCCCACACCATCCCGCACGGAGTGTAGAAGTCGCTGTTGCGCCAGCGGAGAGCGCGCCGTAGCTCTTCCATGCCATCGTCCTCGTCGTCGCCGCCGCCCTCATCACCACTGCTGCCTTTGTGTTCATTATGATGATTGCCGTGATGTTGGTGGCCGCTGGAGGTGTCGGGGGGATGGCGCTGTGCTTCCTTTTTCAGACTTTTGTTCTTCCTCTCCTCCTCCTCCTCGGCCGCGCGCGCGGCGGCGGCGGTGTCCGCGTAGCCACCCAAAGCGACGTAGTTCAGCATCGCCTGGTACCCCAGTGGGTCGGCGACGCGTGTGATGCGCGCGACGTCATGGTGCTGGCCGCGCGCGAGGGCCGAGGCGTTGTCCGCGGGCCCCACCACCGCCAGCGTGAGCCGCGGCCGCAGACGCCGCACGTGCCGCGCCGCGCTCGCACCAAACATCCCGGCGCCCACAATCACCACGTCGTATATGGGATTGGGAGTGGGATCGGGAGTGCTTTCGTTATGTGTGGACATTGTTGATTGTTTAACGATGATGTCGTTTGGAAGATATATGTGTGTGTGTGTGTGTGTGTGTGTGTGTGTGTGTGCGGTGTTGATTTAGTATCCCCTTTTTGATGTAGTTAGTGTAATTATATTTTTGTTTTGTTTTGCTTTATTGATTTTCTTTTCTTTTTTTTTTTTGAAGAATTCCGATAATTGCTGTCGGGGATAAAGAGTGAGCACTTTTAAATGTTCAAAAAAAAAAAAAAGTGCAGGCGTAGACAGCACTATCTCTCCATTTCAGAAAGGATGACTATGCACTTAGAGGAAGAGAGAGAGAGAGAGAGACACACACACACAGAAATAACTTCTTTCCCTTTCCATCAACGTCGCAATGCGCCTCGCTGTGATTCAATCACTTTTAGCTTCCTTTCCTTCATGATAAGATCATGCATCGCGCAGAAGGTTTAAAAAAAAAACAATGACATGTTTGCAACACCTCTGGAAGGGCATTACAGCCATCAATAAAAAGATAGAAAGGCGAAGGGCTAAAGGAAAAAAAAAAAGAAAAGGGGGGCGGAAGGAGAAGGGAGACTGGGAAGGAAGCAGAAGAAGGAACAGAACCACAGCAAGGAAAGAATGCTGAAATTACTTCCATCTTTACTGACGTCTGTTTTTCCTGCTGTTGTTGCTGTTGTTTTTTTCACTTCGAAAGATAAACAAGACATAAAATAAAAAGAGGAAATCAAAGGAGGGAAAGGGAAAAAGAAAAGGGAAGGAGAAGCTTACACTTTCTCCTCCACTTCCCCATTTGTTAGCTTTGCATGCCGCCACGGGTGAGGAGACGCAAAAACGAATTTCTCCATACACTTGCTCATTTCATTTAATTTTTGGCAGGAGGTAGCAAAGCTGATAAGCAAAAAGAGGAAAAGAAACACAAATGCATAAACAAAAAAAAAAAAAGAGGAAACAATAGGAACGATAAGGCTAGGGGAAAGGAATAAAAAGACGAGCGATGCGGGGAAAAAAACGGGAGTGAATGTCACTCTTTAAAAAAAAAAAAAAAAGAAACAAATATATATATAGGAGTCGACGATTGGAATATGCCGTGAATGATTGTTCTGCTTTTCTAGTCTTTTCAACACAACACTAATGATAAGAGTGGCGGAGAGAAAAAAAAAAGGAGACGGAAAAGAAGTGAAAGGAGAATAGGAGGGAATGGAAAGAAACCAGCGTCAGCAATAACGGATGCAAAGGGTGTTCTCCCCTCCCCCCCCCCCCCCCCCCCCCCTCCCTCCTCACCAGCTGACGCCCTCCTCCTGCTGCAGGCGAAACATCCCGTCAAACGCGGCGAGGCGCGGCGGCAGCGGCTCCCCCAGCACACGGTGCGCCGCCACCTCCCCAATCGTGTCGCAGTTCTTCGCGCCCCGCCCGTTGCCGCCGATGACACAGTAGAGACCGTCTCTGCCGTCGCGGGCGTTATCCTCCGCCTCCGCCTCCGCCTCCTCCGCCTCTCGCTGTTGGTGTTGACTTGTAGGAGTCAGCCCCTCACGCGCCCGTGCGTCCGCCTTTTGCGCTCCCGCCTTGCGCGCAGTCCCGTCACCGCCGCCACCCGTGCGGCCGACACGCACGTAGTCGATGATCGGCGCCCCGCTGCGCGTCTTGTCCCAAATACAGCGAATAACATAGCGGTTCCGCAGAGGCGGCGCGGCGGCAGCGGCGGCAGCGGCGGGGGCGGTGGGGGTGCTGCTCCCATCGCCCGCGCCCGCGACCTCCGTCTTTTCTTTTCCTTCGCTCTCTTTCTCCTCCGTCTCCGCCTCCGCCTCGCGACTTAGCTGCTGCTCCTCCGCCGCTCTCTCCTCCGCCGTCTCCGGCACGACCGGCCAGCCGGGGAACAGCGCCGGCAGCTGCCGCTCGTAGGCGTCGGTGAGGCGGCGCGGGAGGGTCTTCTCCCCGCGGTGCCACGCCATCGCCTTTGCGTGTGAGTCGACAGAGAAGTCGAAGAGCTGCGAGAAGGGCGGGGTCGTGCGACAGGTGTGGTTGCTGCTGCCCGCCTTGATGAACCAGCCGGCCCTGTCTGGGTAGTAGCGGGGCGGCAGGCAGTAGAACTGTCCTTCTGGGGGGCCGCGCGTCAGCATCACGCACGGCACGCGGCGGCTCGCCTCTAGATTACGAGCGTGCGCCGCCAAGTATTCCTTCACGTTGGCGCCGCCGCCGCCGCTATCGTCGTTATCACCACTGCCTCCGGTGGCGGCACCTACACCACCACCGCTCTCGCCATTCATAAAGTAGTGAGCCACGTCCGAGACGCCCTCCACTGTGCCCTCCGCGTGGGGCGGCGACACACGCAGCAGCACCACAAACTCCGCCACGGGTGCCGTCGCGCGTGCGAGGCGGGGGCAGGGGAGGAGACTCAGGTACTGGCTGAAGGCGGCCGCCGCCACCAGCACCCGGCGCCCGCGGATCGTACGTCCGTCATCCAGCGTGAGCGTCACCACAGTCGGCGGCTGCGGCTGCTGCTGCTGCTGCTGTCGCTGCTGACTACCACCGCCACTCACGTCCTCCACCTTTTCCTCCGTTTCCCCGTCCCCCACGCTCACGGCAGTGACGGCAGCGACGACGCGGGTGAAGGCCTCGCGCGGCGCGGCGGCGGCGGCGGCCGAGAGCTGCGCCGCCACGTAGCGTGCGGGGTCCACCGTCCCCGCCAGCGGCATGCGCGCGTTACTCCCACTATTCCCACTACTCTTATTATCACTAGTATTGTGCAGTGACACGTCCCCTGGGGTCTCCAGGAAGAAGGTGTCACCGACGCTAGCGGCGACAGAAGAGGGGGAGGAGGGTGGCAGGTGCCGGAGGGAGACCTCGCCGCCCAGCAACGCCTCCGCTCGCGAGCCGTCGGTCTCAAACCGCATGCGGCCGCGCGCCTCCTCTGCGGCCAGGAGGTTCTTCTCCACAGCCCCTTGCTGTTCTGCAGCCGACGCAGCAGCAGGAGCTGCAGAGTTGTCTGTGTCCGTGTCCGGGGCGGCAGCCCTCGGGGGAATGGGGCCGCTGGCGGGGAGGGACGACAGCGCGGAGTGCACCGCCTCGCGTGTGGCGCCGCCCATCGCCCACACCAGCCCGCACGGGGTGTAAAAGTCGCTGTTCGGCTCTATCAACACCTCCGCCGCCCCGCCGCCTTTCTCGTTATCGTTCTCTTCCTTCTTTCCTGTTTCCTCCTCCTCCTCGGCCGCGCGCGCGGCGGCCGCGGTGTCCGCGTATCCGCCCAGAGCGACGTAGTTCAGCATCGCCTGCTGTTCGCGGGCGTCGGCGACGCGTGTGATGCGCGCGACGTCATGATGCTGGCCGCGCGCGAGGGCCGAGGCGTTGTCCGCGGGCCCCACCACCGCCAGCGTGAGCCGCGGCCGCAGACGCCGCACGTGCCGCGCCGCGCTCGCACCAAACATCCCGGCGCCCACAATCACCACGTCGTATATGGGATGATTGGGAGTGGGATCGGGAGTGGGGTGGTGAATAGTGTTTTGGGTGGTGGGGGGCATTGTTACTGCGTCTGTGCTGCTGCTGCTATGAAGGAAGGAAGAACAGTTGATGTGCTGTTGTTGCAAGCGACGATGCTGTGATACCGACGTTATTGTCGGGTGTTTGTTGTTGCTGGTGTTCCTGTTGTCCCTGGCTGGCCCAGCTTGTGAAAGGTAAGCGGAGTACGATAGAAGTGTCAAAAATAAGAAAAACGAATAGAAGAACAGAAGAATAGAGGAATAGAGTTTGGAATAAAAAAGTACCAAAGACAAAACGTTATCGTTCTGTGTTGGGTTTGCTTAGTTCGTTATAAAACTAGAGACAAAGAAAAAAAACGACGGCAGGTGCTAATTCGGATTGTAAAAGTAAAAACGTTTAAAAGGAAAAACTAGGAAAAGAAAAGTAGGCAAGAAAAGAGAAACTAGAATAAGAGAGGGGCAATTAGAGGTTTGGAAAAAAATGGAGTGAGGAGTGAAGACACCACGGAGAAGTAAATCTGCCAAGTAGTTGTGGCATTCGTTTTTGCGCTCTAGGGACCTTGACGCAATGTTTCGCATTATTAGTTATGCAGAAGGCAGGCAAAGCGTTCATTCTACAAAGTTGGTTGAGCTGACAGATGAGGGAGGGGGGGGGATAAAAGAAGAAAGTGTACATAAATAATATTTTTTTTCTTTTCAAGGCAAGGGTTTAAAAAAAAGTAGAGAGAGAAGAAGAACGACGCAAATATACGTAGATATAGATATAGTAAGCATGAGTAAAGAGGGCAAAACGTGAATGGGGGAGGGAGAAAAAAGCTCAAAAGAAAGCAAAATAGTGAAGAAGAGAAAAATATATACATGATGAGGGAGAAAAATAGTAAGGAAAGGGAAAGCGAAAAGTAGCAGGAGGAAAATAAAAAAAGAGAAATAGCACAAAGTTCATGAGAAAAATAACTGTTGTGTAAAGCAGCAATGTGCGTCTAATCAAGTGGTAAGGAATTTGGAAAAAAAAAAAAGAGAAAATTCCGTCGCTCTAAAAACACTTTCCCTGTGGTGGAGAAACGGAGGAAGGAGAGAGAGAAGGAAATCGAAGTCCAATTCCAGCAATCATTAGCAGCGCTACTGAGCAATGCATGAAAGCTGGTGATAAGATAAGAGGGAGAGAGAGAGAGAGAGCGGCGGTAGGCGGCAGGGGGATGGGAATGCATTAGGAAGTGAGAGTACGGGGAGTTATTCAAACAAAGAGCAAGTCTCCCACAAAAAAAAAAAAGGAAAACACGCGTGTACCATCACCAACGTTGTCTATTCATTCAACGGTTATCTTTTATATCTCCTCCACCGCGCCGTCCCCTCCGCTGGCCATGAACATCTCCAGAACCTCCAAACTCGCCGGCTCTAGCACGTGTCTCAGCAGCAGCATGCCAGCCATGTTATCGTGTCGCATCGCGAGACGCGAGCCGCAGCCGGCGCAGTAGTATATAGTGAACTGCACAGGGACCAGCCGCTCCTCACTTAGCAGATTGGCATTATTATTATTGTTGTTTTGGTGGTGCTGCTGGTCGTTGCCGCTGTGATTATCGCCCTGGGCATGGCGATTACTATTATTATTATTATTGTTGTTGTTATTATTATTTGTGGTATTGTCGTCCTCCTCCGCCTCATACATCATCACCGTGTACGTGAGCTCCTTTACGCCACACGCCGCCATCGCCTGCGCGTCAGTCATGTGATCGCACCGCAGAGGTGCAGGAGAAGGATTACCACCACCACCACCAGCACCATTACTAGTCGTCGCCGCCCCTTTTGCAGCGCCGACAGGGGACACACTGCGGGGAGAGCTGGCGCCGCTGGCCAGCACCTGCGCCGCCGCCTTCCCGGTGCCCGCCGCGCTGCCGCTGGTGGGGACAGCGTTGTGGTTGTTATTGTTGCCACTAGTAATAGCACTAGGAGCGTTACCATTTGCAGCGCCAGACGTGTTCCTTTGCTCGGGAAGAGTAGGTGAGTGCAGCGGCTGTTGATTCGCACTCGGAGTCGGGCGCTGTTGGCTGAGAGCAGCAGCAGCAGGAGAAGGAGAAAGAGAAGAAGAAGCAGAAGGCATTTGCACAAGAAGTTCCGCAATTCCGTCGCACTCCGGCATATGCAGCCACTCCACGCCTAGCGCCGTCCCGCAGCAGCGGCTGCAGCCCTCGCACTGACAGAGAAAGCACCCAAACACGTGCGAGAGGCGGCCGCTGACGTGGGTGGCGCCGCACAGACAGTGGCCGTAAAAGATAAAGTCATCGCCGAGATCGTTACTGTTGTCGTTGGCGTCGGCAGTAGCGGCTGAAGTGACGTTATTATTATTATTATTATTATTGTTGTTGTTGTTGGTTGGCGGTGGTGCCAGCGGGCGGGGCAGCAGAGGCGGGCGGCCAGTCTCTTTGCTTTCTTTGCCATCGTTTGCTGCACCGGGGGGCGGAGGGTGAACAGATGCAGCAGGGGGTGTCATCGCCTCCGCACGACCCTCCTCACTCTGTGCCTTGCGCTGCTGACTGAGGGCTTGTTGACTGTCACTGTCATTGCTGTTGTTGTTTTTATTATTATTATCGTGTTTTACGGTAGCTACGGGATCCTGGCTAGGAGCGCTAGAGGAGCGAATAGAAGGGGCGGCAGCGGCGGCACCGCCCCCACCACCACCACCACCATTGGCCTTGCGCTGTCGCGCGCTGCCTTCTCTGTAACTACTATTGATGCTAATATTGCCATTATTATTACTACTGGTAATACCATTGGCATTGTTGTTGTTGTTGTTATTAGCCGTAAGAATGTTCCGTATGTGGCCCGCTCTGCCCTCGCCGCCGCTGACTCCTTTGGACTCGGCCAATTCGGAAACGTTCAGCACGGCCTTTTTATCCTCAAAGTAATCGCTATCACGCTCATTCGCAGCGGCATTACCACTACCATCCGCAGCAACGGCAGCAGCGGTGGGGGAGGATTCACCACCTTCTTCTTCTTCTTCTTGCTGCTGCTGCTGTTGCTGTGACGGCCGCTGTTTTTTGAAGTTGTATATGTTTCTTCCCGTCGCGGTCGTGGGACTACCGCTGGCGGCAGCAGCAGCGGCGGCAGCGGCGGCGGCAGTGGTGATGTTGTCTTTCGACGTCTGCTTTTCATCAGAAGCATTTGCCTGGGCACCGAGGGCAGGCGTCTTGGCTGTGCCATCGTCTGCTCTAGTGCCGATGCCTCCTGCTGCACCGCCAACTTCGTTCGCCTTGTTGGGCTGATTGTTAATTCCGCTAGCGTCTGGTTTCCCCTGATATTTTTGGTGTTGCTGCTGTTGTTGTTTCTTTTGCTCAAATTCCACGAAGCGGGTTGTCATCTCTTGCAAAACGGTCGACAGCTCCTCATTCGTTGTCCCGCTCGCTCTGACGTTGGCGCCCGCAGCAGCAGCGGCGGTAGGAGAGGGAACGGCGGACGGCAGTGGTGGAGGCTGGGGAACTGGATTGCCATTGCTGCGGGGCGACGGCTTCTTGTCTTTTTCGGCAATGGCTACCGGCGACTGTTGCTGTTGTTGCTTTTGTTGCTGCT
>JAQOSZ010000098.1:0-11191 GCA_030347455.1 Kentomonas sorsogonicus | reverse complement strand
CATTGCCGACAGGGAGAAGAGGAGGTTGGGAGAGATGACAACAGGGCGGCTAAAATCGATATTATCTTCTTGGACTGAGTGGCCTGGCGTTGCCGAAGTGCCTGAAAGTTCTTTTCCCCACCTTTCTCTTGCCTTCCTAAGTTTTCGCTTTATGCGCGCTGCTGCTGCTGTGTCTGCAGAAGAACGAAAAAAAGAAATAACACGGGACCTGCTTTCGGTCTGACTAGTACCATTCTCTTTCTTTCTTTCTCTTTCTCTTTCTCTTTTTTTCTGTCGCTTTTTCTTTTTTTTTTCGTTCTCAGTTTCTCTCAAGCTTAGTACACTTCTCTTTCTTCTCTTCTGGTGCGCGCCTGATACTCACTCAGCGCGCTGCTACATAAGGCGGCCCGCTGCCTATGTGTGAAGCTGTAAATTGTGTGTGCGTGCTGCATGAACAGGGCGGGGAAGGCTTCGCACGTCGAGCACCCTCGGATTACACAGAGTTAGTCTTGCCTGCTAACCTACCCCCGTCTTCTCTTGCACGCGCTCACGCATGTCTATTTTCGTCTCTCTCTCAATCTCTCCCTCTCTCTGCACTCTTCACTCTTCTTCTGTATGTCAGAGCTGTTCAACGTTACTCCCCTGGTTCTACCTCCGCTCTGTGGAATGCTTTCGGCGCCTCCGCATGCATAGCTGTGAGTAGTTGCGTTTGTGTGTGTGTGTGTCTGTGCTTGCGCCACAGCGGCACCCACCTTTACATCCGTTTCACTGTTCTAGCGCGGCGGTCGAGAGTACTTCTCTCTCTCATTTCTTCTCTTTTTCATCGAGCGCAGTTGATTTCTTTCTGCAGAGCTCTTCTGTCACTTGTGTCACCATTTGCTACCCAGCTGTGTTTTGATCCCACATCCACCGTGCTTATGAAACCATTCCTCTTCTCCCCCGTCCCCTCCTCTCTCCTTTGCGTAGCACACTTTTCTCGTACTTCGCCCCCCCCCCTCCACATTTTGCATAAGCATGCTCATCCAATCATGCAACTGCCAGATGCTGCTCTTGTATCACTCAGCATCGCTTCGTTTGCTGCAGTTGCTGCGGAGTAGTGTCTCTCTTTTTATTTGTTCTTCCTCTCGCGCGGTCTCTCCCCACTCCATCTTTTTTAACAGTGCCCGCGCGACAAGCGACCTTTGCCATCGCCCGCTGCCTTTCCTGCCTGCGCTGCACAGTGCACGCCGTCAATATTTCTATTGCATCGGCGACACACACCACCCGGAGGGCGCTGCTTCCGTAAACAAGGACGTTCTTCAGTGCGCTCAGGAGAAGAGAGCCGCAGTCGCAGTCGCAATCACCGCCGCGTCAGCAGTCGTGCGAGGAGGGGAGGCGGCCGTGCGAAGATCCGGCAGCCGAGGGGCAGGAGGAGCCCTCTGGTGATGACCCGCCAGCCGAGGGCGGCGGCGATTCCTCTGACGGGGTGCAGCAGCCGCAAGGTGGCGGAGCGTCGCCTGACGAGGAGGACGGAGCGGGGCGTGAGGCGGCGCACCTGTGTCTGGCGCAGATGCAGGCCCTCCTCAAGCAGCACCCGTCTTTGCACGGCGCGGTGGACACGCTGCGCGACGGCGCGCGCGGCGGCAAGGTCCCCGGCGAGGCGGACGTGGTCAGGGCGCTGGCGGTGGTGGGGAGCTATGCCGCGTCGGGCGAGCGGGCGCGTCGGCTGCTGGCGACCCTGAGCGGCGCGCTTTCCCCCGTGTGCGTGCTCGTTGCGCGCGGCAGCCACGCTGTGCGGACCGCGGCGTGGGAGGTGCGGCGCGCTCTCGGAACCCGAGGTGGTCGGCGCTGCTGCGCGACATCACCGTGTATGACACCGCCGTCGCCGCCGTCGCCGCACGCGTCGCGGCAGTTGCCGCCAGCGAAGCCGTGCCGGGTGGCGTGCGGATGGTTCTAGAAGGCGGCAGCGGCTGCAGGGGTGGTGACGCCGGCCCTCGCCGCGCGGGGCCAAGGTGGGCGGGGGCCCGGATGGTGGCGCGCGCCGCCGCACTGCACGCGTCGCTGTCGGCGGCGCTCCCGCGCGCCCTGCGACAGCTAGGACTGCTGGCGGAGGCGGTGCAGCCGCAGTGCCCGGTGTGCCTCGAGCCGTGGGGGGCGGAGGTGGCGGTAGGCGAAGGGAGTCGGCGGCGGACCCGCAGCAACAGCGGCGGCGGCGGGGGCGGCGGAAACGATACTACTCGTACAGCAGCAACAGCAACAGCAGCATTGACAACCGCAGGGGCGGCGGCGGAGACGTCAAACACCACATCTAATGAGGACCGCACAGCCGCGGGTGCGAACGCGAGCGCTGACGCGGTGCGCTGTGTCGCGCCCTTCACCCTCCGCTGCTGCCATCGCGTGTGCCGCCGCTGCGTTTTCCACATGGCGCGTCACACCCACCGCCCCCGCAGCAGCAGCAGCCACCACAGCGGCGGCGGCACCACCACCACCGGGCGGCGGGCGGAGGCGGCGGCGGCGGTGGTGGTGCGCTGCCCTGTGTGCCGTCAGAAGCAGCGGGTGCATCTCCCCGCCGATGATGACGGCGGCGCCTCCGCGGGAGACTCCGCCGAGAGTGACGGCAGCGATGAGGAGGGCTATGCGTTTGTCGGGGACTATATCGACCGGGGCGATGAGATGGAGGAGGAGTGGGGGGAGGAGGGGGAGTACGGCAGCAGTGGCAGCAGTGGGGCCGAGGACGACTGGGAGGATGTGTGGGACTCGTCTGAGGAGGATTACGACGATTACGACTGAGAGGAGGCGGAGCCTGAGTCGGGACAACAGATACGCTCTCTCGGCAGTCAAAATAATACACTTACTTCCCTCTTTTTTTTTTCTCTCTCTCTTTTAATGGTCCTCAACTTCGGCTTACACAATGTCGCACCGCAGTGATGATGCGCTTCGTGCCCTTGTTTTACCGTTTTTATCACTTCAGATACTCATTTCTCATAGCAGTATTATCGTTTAAAGTACGTCATAGATCTTGTTTAATTGCTTTCTGCTTTTCTTTTTATTTCCGTGCTGTCTTTTTGTTTAACAAATGAGAACATTTTTCAGATTTTACCGCGCCAACAGATTCTACTATTACTTTACACTTTACTCACACTTTTGTTTTGCTCGCCACTTTTTTATTATTTTTAAATCCCTTTCTACTGATGAAAGTGCACTGTTCACTTTCTAATTTCTTCTCAGCAGGACATTTGATACTTTTTCCTATTTCGTACTGTAAACAATTATACACAGCAGGTCATCAAGTATGGTGCTGGGTGGACATTGTATTTCGAGCCGATTGCGCACTCACCTGGGCACGATTTCTGCTACTTGAACATAACTTCAGAGCTACGGGAGAACGTTGTGTACACTCTGCTTCCGGCGCTGCGCCGCGGCGGCCGTGTCGGCTAGCCACTTTCACTCTTTCTTCTCCTCGACAAATCGTAGTTTCTAGCAAACATAAGCTTTTTTATTCTGATTAAAAGGATTCTAGCTCTCTCACGTAGACGAATAAAAGAAGAAAGGGAGCACTCAGCCACTCATCCACTCATCCACACACACACACGCAGCACCACCTGTACAGCACAGAACCATTTTTACTCACATTTTAGCTGTAAATATCTCCAAACAATATCACCAAAGTCTCAGCCATGACCGACACCCCCGCCGCCCCCAGCGTCGAGTGGTATCAGCGGGAGATCACAGCGATGCGCGCGGCGCACGCGGCGGAGCTGGCGCGCATGGACGACTACATCGCGGAGAAGGTGCGGCGCGTGCGGGAGGGGGTGCAGCAGGAGCAGCGCGAGAGGGGCGCGCTGGAGCTTGAGAAGGAGAGGGCGAGAGAGCGGGAGGCGGAGCTGAAGACTGCCGTCGCTCAGCTGGAGGCGCGGCTGGCGGAGGTGCAGGAACAACACAGGGAGGAAAAGAGTCGGCTGGAGGCGCAGCTGGCGGCGGCGCAGGGGAGGAATGAGAGAATGCTGCAGGCGTTTCAAGAGGGCGTAGAGCGGGAGGGGCGCGAACGCGCGGAGCTGGCGAGGGAAGGACCGGGAGGCGGCGCATAGGCGCGCGAGAGTGGCGGAGCGCGACCGGCGGGACGCTGGCGGACGGAGTGGCGGGCGACGAAGTCGGAGAAGGATGGAGAGGGCGGCGGAGCGGGAGGCGGAGCTGAAGGCGCAGCTACGGCAGCAGGAGGCGCGTCACGCCGCCGAGCGCCGAGAGATGGCGGAGACACTTCCGCGGCGTGTGGAGGAGTGCCGCGCGCGAGAGGCGGCGCAGCGCGGTGAGCGATCGACCATTCTCTTCCCTTTCCTCCGCCTGACCTTGCTGGGGCGGAGAGCGCGTGGGACTTTCTGACACCCTTTCCATCGGCGAAGGTCTGTACAAGCTGTGGAAGGACTACTACAAGACGGGCGTCATCAGTCGGAAGGAACTGCGCCAGCTGCTGAGGGGGGAGACGCAGATTGACAGAGTTTTCCTAAACGTTGAGGGGACAGGAAAGTGGAATCCCCCAGCCGTTACCCTCCCCCGGGACGAAGTGGAGCCCTTTTACGCCGACGTCGTCTCCCAACTACCGAAACTGGAGGGTTTTGGCTTACGAGGCCTCCCCTCCGTCAAGTTCTACTACGACCTGGTACTGCCGCCGATGTCGCTGACTGTGTCTTTTCTCCAGCTTAATTATGCAAGCTACACACTGCATGATCTCAAACAGATCCGCGCGCGGTACCCGCGACTGACGCGCATCACGGTGGACACAGCCAAATGTACCAATTGGGGCGAAGCGACTTTCGCAATGAACATGGAGGAGCGGAAGCGGCGGGTGAAGGAAATTCTTAAAGTTGATTCTATTTCCTGGTCCTGATTGCGTGATTTTTCTCTGTCTCATTTCATCTATTTCTTCTACCTGTGACCTTTGTCCTGCTGTCTTGTGTGCGGAGGACTGCGGCTCCCGTTGCACACAATAGTGCTCGTGGCTTCTTTTATATTTCATTGGATGAAATTATTACTCCTTTTGCGCGTCTTTTTTTTTTTACACAGAAACTACGTCCTACTAAATGTAAAGTTTCAAATGAAGAATAAAACGCTTGTCGAAGCTGTCATTATTTTCTCACACTGAGTGTCATGCTGCTTGAGGTGAGTGCTGTTATTTATGGGTCTGTTGCGTATGTTAATATGCAGATTCTGCAGTTGCACTAATGCTCTATCATCACTGTTTCTCTACTGGTGCTACCTCTTCGCACTTGTGTTTTTTTTTCATTTCCTCCCGCCGCTCTCTGCTATTGTTGAACTATCACTCCCACTTCCTTCTCTTTCCTTCCCTTTCCTTCTCCTTCCTTTTTTCTACTCACCAGACACCTTGACTACTCTACAGTGTTGCCTCGCTGCCTCGTAGCTGATTGTGTAAAGTAGGAAGCGGAAGAAGTATCGCCCTCCGCCGCTACTACTACTACTGTCTCTCCCCGCACCGGCATGCTGCGCCGCGCACCCGCTCGCGCTGCGTGGGCCGCGAGTTACCCGGCCGTCCGCGCGTGTGCGGCGGAGGCGCTGGTGGCGGGCGCGCGCTGGCGCTCCCCACGCGCCGCGCTGGCGCTGTGCCGCCGCAACTGCAGCGCTGTCGGCGGCGGCGGCGGCGGCGGCGGCGGGGAGAGGGACGGCAGCGGCACCACTGAGCTGCAGCGAAGCTCCTGGCGCGGCGCCGCGCGTGCGGCTGACCGGTCTCTGGCAGTCGCGTGCGCGGAGCTGGCGGCGGGCGCGGAGGCGGCGGCGCGGCAGGAGGTGCTGGAGGGGGAGGCGGCGGCGCGGCGGCGGCTCGCGGAGGAGGCGGAGGGCGCGACGCAGCTGCTGCCGCCGCGCGACGCGTATCGGCTCGTTGTTGCGGCGGCGGCGCGTAGGGAGGCGCACGCTGCGGCGAGCGCGAGGGAGACCGCCGCCGCCTGTGCGAAGGCGCAGCTGCAGTGCCTGTGCCGCGCTCTCGGCGGCACCCAGGAAGAGATCAGCAAGAGGTTTCTTGGTAAGTCGGCGAAGGAAGGACACGGGTATGGAAGAGACACGAGTGCGCAGGCGCGCGGCCTGTGGGAGCTGTACCTCGCGCTGTGTGACGTCGGCTTCCCCAGCGATGCGGTGATTGCCAAATTGCTCTGGAGGGCGTATGATGTTGATGAGCTGTATTTTAACGCCGTTGGGCACAAGCCCGACTATGGGGAGTACAACTACGCCATTCCGTCCGCCACCGCCTACGATTTCTTCCACCGCGTCCTCCGCAACCTGCCGAAGCTTCAGCGGTTGAACCTCTCTCGCCTCCCCCCGCTGTCGTCGCCGGCGGCGGTGAAAGGTCTGGTGGACACTCCGTGGGCACTGCGGTCGTTACACCTGAACTATACTGACTACACCGTCGCCGACCTTGTCGCTCTTCACGAGCGCTGCCCGGAACTGGATGGTCTGTATGTCCACGCCTCCCATTGCACGGACTGGGGGGAGTACGCGAGCATTGCCGACAGGGAGAAGAGGAGGTGGAAGATACAACAGGCGGCTAAAATCGATATTATCTTCTTGGACTGAGTTGCCTGGCGTTGCCGAAGTTGCTGAAAGTTCTTTCCCCACCTTTCTCTTGCCTTCCTAAGTTTTCGCTTTATGCACGCTGCTGCTGCTGTTTCTGCAGAAGAACGAAAGAAAGAAATAACACGGGACCTGCTTTCGGTCTGACTAGTACTCTTCTCTTTCTCTCTTTCTCTTTCTCTTCCTCTTTTTTTCTGTCGCTTTTTCTTTTTTTTTTCGTTCTCAGTTTCTCTCAAGCTTAGTACATTTTTCTTTCTTCTCTTCTGGTGCGCGCCTGATACTCACTCAGTGCGCTGCTACATAAGGCGGCCCGCTGCCTATGTGTGAAGCTGTAAATTGTGTGTGCGTGCTGCATGAACAGGGCGGGGAAGGCTTCACACGTCGAGTACCCTCGGATTACACAGAGTTAGTCTTGCCTGCTAACCTACCCCCGTCTTCTCTTGCACGCGCTCACGCATGTCTGTTTTCGTCACGCTTATTCTCTCGCTCTCTCTGCACTCTTCACTCTTCTTCTGTATGTCAGAACTGTTCAACGTTACTCCCCTGGTTCTGCCTCCGCTCTGTGGAATGCTTTCGGCGCCTCCGCATGCATAGCTGTGCGTAGTTGCGTTTGTGTGTGTGTGTCTGTGCTTGCGCCACAGCGGCACCCACCTTTTCATCTGTTTCACTGTTCTAGCGCGGCGGTTGAGAGTTCCTCTCTTTTATTTTTCTCCTTTTTTATCGAGCGCAGTTGATTTCTTTCTGCAGAGCTCTTCTGTCACTTGTTTCACCATTTGCTACCCTGCTGTGTTTTGATGTCACATCCACCGTGCTTATGAAACCATTTCTCTTCCCTTCCCTCCCCCTCCTCTCTCCTTTGCGTAGCACACTTTTCTCGTACTTCGCCTTCCCCCCACATTTTGCATAAGCATGCTCATCCAATCATGCAACTATCAGCTGCTGCTCTTGTATCGCTCAGCATCTCCTCGTTTGCTGCAGTTGCTGCGAAGTAGTGTCTCTCTTTTTATTTGTCCTTCCTCTCGCGCGGTCTGTCCCCACTCCATCTTTTTAAACAGTGCCCGCGCGACAAGCGACCTTTGCCATCGCCCGCTCCCTTTCCTGCCTGCGCTGCACAGTGCACGCCGCCAATATTTCCATTGCATCGGCGACACACACCACCCGGAGGGCGCCGTTTCCGTAAACAAGGACGTTCTTCAGTGCGCTCAGGGGAAGGAGGCCGCAGTCGCAGCCGCAGTCGCGTCAGGAGTCGTGCGAGGAGGGGAGGCAGCCGTGTGAAGATCCGGCAGCCGAGGGGCCGGAGGAGCCCTGTGGTAATGATCCGCCCGCCGAGAGCGGCGGTGACTCTACTGACGGGGCCAAGCAGCCGCAAGGTGGCGGAGCGTCGCCTGACGAGGAAGACGGAGCGGGGCGTGAGGCGGCGCACTTCTGTCTGGCGCAGATGCAGGCCCTCCTCACGCAGCACCCGTCTTTGCACGACGCGGTGGACACGCTGCGCGACGGCGCGCGCGGCGGCAAGGTCCCCGGCGAGGCGGACGTGGTCCAGGCGCTGGCGGTGGTGGGGAGCTATGCCGCGTCGGGCGAGCGGGCGCGTCGGCTGCTGGCGACCCTGAGCGGCGCGCTTTCCCCCGTGTGCGTGCTCGTTGCGCGCGGCAGCCACCCTGTGCGGACCGCGGCGTGGGAGGTGCGGCGTGCTCTCGAACTGTACCGCGACGAGAGGGCACTCGACGCCATTGTCGGCTCCGCTGACGGCGCCGCAGTCTGCGCGCTGCTGCGGGGCGGCGGGGCCGGGCGAGAGATGGCGCTGAAGGTGATCGAGGTCGCGGGGGAGCGGGCGCCGCGGGTGCGCAGCGCGGTGCTGGACGCCGGCGCCGCGCCCACGCTCGTCGCGCTGGTGTCTGAGGAGCGCGCGCGCGCCGGACAGGACCTGCGGTGGGAGGCTCGCGGCTCGGCGGAAAAAGCCTTCTCCGCTCTGTTTCACTGGAGCTTTGACTTTGCGACTCCGGAGCAGGCGCGCGCCGCGCTCCCCGGCGTTCTCGACTGCGCGCGCGACCTGACACAGATGACCACCGCCCTGCAGGCCGCGGCTTCCCTCATCGGCGGAGGCACGCCAGCGCACCTGCAGGCGGCGCTGGACGCGGGGGCGGCCCGCGTGTTGGTGGACGCGCTGCGCAGCGAACGGGCGGACGCGGTGAGCGACGCGTGGCATCTGGCGCACTGCCTGGCGGGCGGCAGCGCGGCGCAGCGGGCGGTGATGCTCGACGCGGGCGTCGTCACGGCACTGTGCGCGTGCAAGCCCCCGCGGCGGCTGCGCAGGATGAGGCCGTCGGATGTGGTGCGGAGGTTCGCCCACTGCGGCGGTGAGGACGCGGAGGAGAGGACGGCAAGCGCGGCGCTTGTGCGCGACCGGCTTGTGCCTCTGCTGGTCTCCACCGCCACGCGGGACGGCCCCGCCGCGTACGGCGCGTGGGCCTGGCTCCGCGCGATAGCCGAGAGCCGCGACGAGTGCCGCGTGATCCTCCGCGCGCACGGCGTCATTCCGCTGACCACCGACTTCTATGCACGCATGCGGGCGTGCGAACGGCGGCGTCGCTGACAGCCCCCGTCGGCTACTGAGTGTGCTCTGTTATCGCAGCCCTGCCGCGACGCCCGTCCAGGTGCGCGAGGCGCTGCCGGCCCTGCGAGGATTTGAAGGATGCGCGGAAGAGGGAGAGGGTGGGGATGCCTCCCTTGACCGACAACGATGACGATGTGGAGTGATTTCACTTCTCAATGCGTTTTATTAAAAAAAAAAAAATGGTACTTTTTGAATGCAGTGGTGCTCACGTGATTGGTATTAGATTACGAAAAATAAAACTGGAAAGAGTATGCTTTCTTTACGAGTGGAAAGCTTTTGCCTCCTTGAAAGTGAGTGGGTGCCTTGGGAATTGTGGTAGGCCAGAGAGTGTTTTTCCCCTCTCCCCATATTTCGCTTCTGGAATGGAGCATCATCTTCCTGAGTACTTCTCGAAGCAGCTAACGATTGAGAATACGCTTTCTGCGAATTAGTGTAGCGCTTTCATTGTAGCTTCTCTTATTCTTTTCCTAGTTTTTGTCTCCTATCCCTTTTTTCTCTCTCTCTCTCTCTATTCTCTCTGGATTCCCTTGTAAAGCTGTAGGGAGCTCGCAAACCTCGCACGAATATGACGAAAGAATTCTTTACACTGATTTTTTTCACTTTCTTCTTTTCATTCACCATCGCACTCCAGGCTTTCACTCTACGCAAAACGCAGGAAACTCAAAGTGTCACTGGCGTTTTTTCTTCTTTGTGGTTTCTCTATCTTTTTCTTTTTGTACTTCTTCTGTCCCTTTTGTGCCCAATGTCTTGTCTGGGCTGTATTGGGTAATGTTTTCCTACTCTCTATTCCGTTTGCGTGCTGAGTTTATGCCGTTTCCTTTCATCGCTGTGTGTTTTACCTATCGGTAATAAGTGCTGCCTCACCTCTTCACCTTCCGTCCCCTCTCCCCCTCCCCCTCCTTATCCTAAGCTTCTTTATTCATGCCTGCCCTCCGACAAGGTCCAGACCCTATAAGCATGACTGGGTCACCAGTCTTTTCTGTTTCGGATTGATATACACATGCGCTCTCTCTCACTCGCGACACTTTCCCGGCGAGGTCAAGAGGAGTGCGGCATGCCTTAGTGCCTCCACCTGTGTCCCTCGTTGCACCCTCTTTAGAGTACTCTGGTGCACCACACACACACACGTGCGCCGCTCGCCGCCCGCGAGTGAGAGAGGCTGACGACGACTGATCTGGTGCTGACGGCGCTGCGCGTGCGCGGTGACGGAGGAGCTGATACGGCGGTCAGCCCGCGCGCGAGCTGGGGTGCGCCGCCGGCGTCGGTGGCGACTGATCTGATGCCGTGTTCTGTATCTCTCTCTATCTCTCTCTTTTTTACCCTTTCTTTCTCTTTTCATGGTTTCTTCTTCTTCTTCTTCTTCTTCTTCTTCTTCTGTTTTTTTTTTCTTGCCTTGTAACGCACGCTTCCTTCCTACGAATCCACAGGTTTCATTCAACGAGGTGTTGTATTTGCTGTGTCTCGCTCTGCTCCCGTGCTTTGGTTGGCCTCGACGCTGAAGTTCGAGGGCTCTTTTCGTGTTTCCCAGTGACACCGTCATACACGTGCTATTGCCAAGTATTGCGTGAGACTTTATTATTATTTTGTTTTATTCTGCTCCTGCCTCTCTTTTTTTCATTCCACTCATCAACTTGTTTTCATCATTTCAACGCTTTTATTCTTTCTTGACTTTCTTTTTTGAGGAGCGGCGCGCCCGACCGCTGCCGAGGATGCCGATTAAGTCTGAGCGGCGGTATGAGGGCGGCGACGGGCGTCCGTGCTGGCGGCGGCGCCGTGCCACTGTTACGTGCGCGTGCCAACCTCATTCTGGTGAGGCTGCGACACGCGTTCTGTATGGTGCCGCTGCCGCCGCCACACCCTACAGCGACGACAGGTGGTGCAGCTGCTTCTCTTCGTCTCTCTCTCTCTTCGTTGCCAGAGGTGTTCCCCCCTGGAGGACGGCACTGTTTGTTTTTTCTTTTCCTCCCGCCGCTCTCTGCTATTGTTGGACTATCACTCCCACCTCTTTCACTCTCCCTCCCCTTTCCTTCCCCTTTTTTT
>JAQOSZ010000097.1:0-29446 GCA_030347455.1 Kentomonas sorsogonicus | reverse complement strand
GGGGCGAGGGCGCGTCGGCTGCTGGCCCTCGAGCGCGCGCTTTCCCGTGTGGTGCTCGTTGCGCGCGCAGCCACCTCGTGCGGATCCGTGCGGCGTGGGAGGTGCGGCGCGCTCTCGGAACCCGAGTTAGTGGTCGGCGCTGCTGCGCGACATCACCGCGTGTATGACGCCGCCGTCGCCGCCGTCGCCGCGCGCGTCGCGGCAGTTGTCGCCAGCGAAGCCGTGCCGGGCGGCGTGCGGATGGCTCTCGACGGCGATGGCGGCGAGCTAAGCGTGGGTAAGCGCCGGCCCTCGCCGCGCGGGGGCACGGTGGGCGGGGCCCGGATGATGGCGCGCGCCGCCGCCACTGCACCGCGTCGCTGTCGGCGGCGGCTCCCGCGCGCCCGCGACAGCTAGGACTGCTGGCGGAGGCGGTGCAGCCGCAGTGCCGCCGGTGGTGACCTTGCGAGCCCGGTGGGGGACGGAGTTGCGGTAGACGCAGGGAGTCGGCGGCGGACCCGCAGCAGCGGCGACGGGGGCGGCGGCGGAAACGATAGTACTCTCACAGCGCACGCAAACAGGACACGGAGGTGACGGACAGGAGCCGTCAAACACCACATCTAATGAGGACCGCACGAGCCCGCTGGGTGCGAACGCCGAGCGCTGACGCGGCGTGCGCTGTGTCGCGCCCTTCACCCTCCGCGCTGCCATCGCGTGTGCCGCCGCTGCGCGTTTTCACATGGCACGCACAACCGCCGCACCGCCGCCGCCGCAGCAGCAGCAGCACCACAGCGCGTCGGCACCACCACCACCGGCGGCGGGCGCGGCGGCGGCGGCGGCGGTGGTGGTGGTGCGCTGCCCTGTGTGCCGTCAGAAGCAGCGGGTGCATCTCCCCGCCGATGATGACGGCGGCGCCTCCGCGGGAGACTCCGCCGAGAGTGACGGCAGCGATGAGGAGGGCTATATGTTTGTCGGGGACTATATCGACTGGGGCGATGAGATGGAGGAGGAGTGGGGAGAGGAGGGGGAAGAGTATGGCAGCAACAGCAGCGGCAGCGGCAGTGGGGCCGAGGACGACTGGGAAGATGTGTGGAACTCGTCCGAGGAGGATTACGACGATTACGACTGAGAGGGGGCGGAGCCTGAGTCGGGACAACAGATACACTCTCTCGGCAGTCAGGATAATACACTAACTTCCCTCTTTTTTTCTCTCTCTCTCTTTTAATGATCCTCAACTTCGGCCTACACAATATCGCACCGCGGTGGTGATGCGCTTCGTGCCCTTGTTTTACTGTTTTTATCACATCAGATACTAATTTTTCACAGCAATATTATCGTTTAAAGTACGTCATAGATCTTGTTTACTTCTTTCCTGCTTTTCTTTTTATTTCCGTGCTGTCTTTTTGTTTAGCAAGTGAGAACATCTTCCAGATTTTACCGCACTAACAGATTCTACTATTACTTTACACTTTACTCACACTTTTGTTTTGCTCGTCTCTTTTTTTTATTTTTAAATCCCTTTCTACTGATGAAAGTGCACTGTTCACTTTCTAGTCCCTTCTCAGCAGGACATTTGATACTTTTTGCTTATTTGTACTCTTAAGAATGGTTCATCACAGGTCATCAAGTATGGTACTGGGTGGACATTGTATTTCGAGCCGATTGCGCACCCACCTGGGAACGATTTCTGCTACTTGAACATAACTTCAGAGCTGCTGGAGAATGTTGTGTACACTCTGCTTCCGGCGCTGCGCCGCGGCAGGCGTGTTGACTAGCCACTTTCACTCTTTCTTCTCCTTCACAACTCGTAGTTTCTAGCAAACATAATCATTTTTTTTAAATTAAAAAGCTTCTATCTATCCCACGTAGGCACACAAAAAAAGGAGTACGCACCCACTCATTCATCCAGCCAACCACACACACGCAGCACCACCTGTACAGCACAGAACCATTTTTACTCACATTTTAGCTGTAGTTATCTCCAATCAATATCACCAAAGTCTTAACCATGACCGACGCCCCCGCAGCCCCCAGCGTCGAGTGGTATCGGCAGGAGATCACAGCGATGCGCGTGGCGCACGCGGCGGAGCTGGCGCGCATGGACGACTACATCGCGGAGAAGGTGCGGCGTGTGCGGGAGGGGGTGCAGCGCGAGAGGGACGCGCTGCAACTGGAGAAGGAGAGGGCGAGAGAGCGGGAGGCGGAGCTGAGGGCGCAGCTGGCGGAGGCGCAGTCGCAGCTACGGCAGCAGGAGGCGCAACTGGTGGAGGCGAAGTCCCAGCTACGGCAGCAGGAGGCGCGTCACGCCGCCGAGCGCCGAGAGATGGCGGAGACACTTCCGCGGCGTGTGGAGGAGTGCCGCGCGCGAGAGGCGGCGCAGCGCGGTGAGCGTTCGTCCATTCTGTTCCCTTTCCTCCGCCTGACCTTGCTGGGGCGGAGGACCGTTGGACTTTCTGACACCCTCTCCATCGGCGAAGGTCTGTACAAGCTGTGGAAGGACTACTACAAGAAGGGCGTCATCAGTCAGGCAGAGCTGCGTGATCTGCTGAGGGGGGAGACACAGATTGACGCAATTTTTCCTAAACATCGAGGGGAGAGCGAAGTTTGATGGTCAAGATCTCACCCTCCCCCGGGACGAAGTGGAGCCCTTCTACGCCGACGTCGTCTCCCAACTGCCGCAACTGGAATGGTTCGGCATCTGTGACCTCCCCTCCGTCAAGCTCTACTACGACCCGGCACAGCCGCCGCTGCCGTCGTCGGTGAATAATGTCCAGCTCACCTTAGCCCCCTACACGCTGGAGGAGCTCAAGCAGATCCGCGCACGCTACCCTGGACTGACGCGCATCGCGGTAGACACCGCCAAATGCACCGACTGGGGCGAAGCGGCTAATATTGTTGACATGAAGGAGCGGAAGCGGCGAGTGAAGGAAATTCTTAGTATTGGTACCATTTACTGGGTTTGATTGATTGACGCTTCTGTGATTCCCTTTATCTGTTTCCCCCTTACCTGTGTTCTTTTTCCTGATGTCTTCCGTGCGGAGGGGTGCGGCTCCCATCGCACACAACAGTGCTTGTTACTTTTTTTTTTCTTTTTGCAGGCGGATGAATTTATTACTTTTGTTTTGTTTCTTCCTCGCCCAAAATATTGATCATAAGAAACAGTTTTAAAGTGAAAAACATCTGCGGTAGCTGTCGCGCTTTTCTCTCTTGCGAATTAAAGAAAAATAATTTAATCTCTGCCTTTCCCTTTCTGGACCCAACACTTGCGATTCGTTCTATCTCTCTCTCTCTCTTTTTTTTTCTCCGTTCAGAAGCAACTTGTGATTTACAATGCATTCCCCGTTGCTTGAATCGCGGAGGCAATTATCAAAACATATTGTCTCATAGTCCCACCACAGCAAGTTTTTTTTTTCTTCTAACTTTCCCTTCTATTTTGTTTTCCTTCTTCCCCTTTTCTTTAGTCTCTCAACTTTTTTTTACCTTTCTCCTTGATGTCAAACGCTCTCACCGCGTTTATTTTTAATTCATTTATTTATTTATTCTTTCCTTGTGCAGAGAATGCACGACGAACGCGGAAGGCGTCAATTCTCCCGTTCCCTATATTGTTTTTCCATTACTCCCCGTCGTTTTTTTTTCTATTTTCTTTGTTTCTTCATTCCCCTTTTCATCTCAATCACGCTGCATTGCTTGGAGCTCTTACCGCTTGTTTAGAAATTGCTCAATTCTCACTGCACTTTCCCAGTGCTATATATATATCATTTCAGGCTTTCTTACTCCCCGCCTCTAACACAAAACCACCAAACGAAATTATTTACGGTACCTTTCTTCGCCACTTCATTTTAGCTTTTGTGCATGGGTTGGCAAATGTCACTAGCCACTTTTTCCCACACTCGTTAATGCGAGACGGCATTGTCTCTTCTGTGCTTTTTGTGACGTCTCTCTCTTCCTCTCTCTTTCTCTCTCTGTCTAGTGCCGCTGATTGGAAGTCTCCTGTTCCCTCATCTTTCCTGATGCCCTTTTCTCTTCTGTCTACCCCCTCATTGATACCGTTCGTTCATTCTTTCTCATTGTCTCCCCCCCCCCTCACCCGCTGCCCCCTCCTTTACACACCCACGCAGATCCCCTAGCTATCATCTCTCGCTCTCGCACAAAGCAATCCCCAACCATCACCACCACCAACACACCCCAACCCCACCACCACCACCCACTAACCCACCATGGCCAAGGGCAACAAGTCCGCCGACGCCAAGGGCTCGCAGAAGCGCCAGAAGAAGATCCTGCGCGACAACATCCGCGGCATCACGCACGGCTCGATCCGGCGCCTGGCGCGCCGCGGCGGCGTGAAGCGCATCTCGTCTGAGATCTACGAGGAGGTGCGGCGCGTGCTGAAGAGCTTCGTGGAGGGCGTGGTGCGCGACGGCTCCGCGTACGCCGAGTACAGCCGCAAGAAGACCATCACCGCGTCGGACGTGGTGAACGCGCTGCGCAAGCGCGGCCAGATCCTGTACGGCTACGCGTGAGCGGGAGGGAGGAAACCGTATGCTCTCATCCAACGTCTTCAGTGACGTTCTTCTATAGATGTTTTTTGTTTTATTTTCCTTCTTCAGACTCTTCTCCTATTTTTTTTTCCATGGTCAAATCACCTGAACGGAGTATTGGTTTGAGTCTTCTCACTATTGATTGCGTGCCGCACACGCACGCGCTGACGTTGGATTTCATCATGCACTTTTGCTCCTGACAGATAACACGCTCACACCCCACTCCCACCACGATTGCGCGCCACTTCATGATTTTTCATTTTATTTATTCGAAGCCGATAACTCTCTGGTAACTAAACAGAGTGACGAATACCACACCAGCTGAGACAAATCAACAACTTCAGCAAAATATTATCCCCAACAGACAAGAAAAGGACACAGCCAGTCTCAAGTCATCCTATATCGCAAACAATAGGCACCGCCGTTAGAAGCGGCAGTACAACCCACGCGACGTGCATTAGCACCCGGAACAACACAAAAACAAACAAACAAACAAACAAACAACACACGTCACACGTAAGGCGTGCCGGACAGCCGCGTTCGAATGTTCTCTTTCCGCAGGACCGGCGCAGATCAGAGCACGCAGGACCTGCAGCGGCAGGTAGCGCAGCTGCGGGCGGAGCTGCAGGAGAGGAATGCACACGTTGCGAGTCTCGAGCAGAGAAACGCTGACGACAAGTCCGTCTTCGACCGCGCGACGCGACAGGTGGAGAGCGCCGCCGACGACCTGCGGGAGCAGCTGCGCGGCGTGCGGGCGGAGCTTGCCGAGGCGCGCGCGGAGGTGTCGCGGCTGCAGCAGCAGCGCGACGAGACGATGCGGCGCGTGCGGGAGGGGGTGCAGCAGGAGCTGCGCGAGCGCCAGCAGATGGCCGCCGACGCGCAGCGCGAGAGGGACAACATACGCGAAACGGCGGAGCGCGACCGGCAGGCGCTGGCGGAGGAGTGGAAGGGCGCGCTGGAGCTTGAGAAGGAGAGGGCGAGGGAGCGGGAGGCGGAGCGGAAGACTGCCGTCGCTCAGCTGGAGGCGCGGCTGACGGAGGTGGAGGAACAACACAGGGAGGAAAAGAGCCGGCTGGAGGCGCAGCTGGCGGAGGCGCAGGCCAAGTACGAGAGACTGCTGCAGACTTTTCAGAAGGGGACAGAGCGGGAGAGGCGCGAGCGCGCGGAGCTGGCGAGGGAGAGGGATCTGATACGCGAGGCAGCGGAGCGCGACCGACGGGCGCTGGTGCTGGAGAAGGAGAGGGCGAACAAGCGGGAGGCGGAGGCGCAGTCGCAGCTACGGCAGCAAGAGGTGCGTCACGCCGCCGAGCGCCGAGACATGGCGGAGACACTTCCGCGGCGTGTGGAGGAGTGCCGCGCGCGAGAGGCGGCGCAGCGCGGTGAGCGTTCGTCTATTCTGTTCCCCTTTCTCCGCCTGACCTTGCTGGGGCGGAGGCGCGTGGGACTTTGGGACACCCTCTCCATCGGCGAAGGTCTCTACAAGCTGTGGAAGGACTACTACAAGACGGGCGTCCTCAGTCGGAAGGAACTGCACCAGCTGCTGAGGGGGGAGAGACAGTTTGACTCAACTTACCTAAACATCGAGGGGAGAGGAAAGTGGTTTAACCCAGCCCTCACCCTCCCCCAGGACGAAGTGGAGTCCTTTTACGCCGACGTCGTCTCCCAACTGCCGCAACTGAAGTATTTCGGCATCCGTGACCTCTCCTCCGTTAAGCTCTACTACGATCCGGCACAGCCGCCGCTGCCGCCGACGGTAATCCTTCTCCAACTCAACCAAGCCCCCTACACGCTGGGGGAGCTCCAGCAGATCCGCGCACGGTACCCGGGACTGACGCACATCGTGGTAGACACAGTCAAATGTACCAATTGGGGCGAAGCGGCTAATATTGTAGACATGAAGGAGCGGAGGCGGCGGGTGAAGGAAATTCTTAATATTGGTACCATTATCTGGGTATGATTGCTTGACGCTTCCGTGATTCCCTTTGTCTGTTTCCCCCTTACCTGTGTTCTTTTTCTTGATGTCTTATGTGCGGAGGGGTGCGTCTCCCATTGCACACAATAGTGCTCGTTGCTTTTTTGTTTTCAGGCGGATGGAATTATTACTTTTATTTTTTTTTTCTGCACCCAATATATTCATCATTAAAAAAAATATTAGAGTGAAAAACACCTGCGGCAGCTCTCATTCTTTTCTCTCCTCTTAATTAATAATAGTTAATAAGGATTAGATACCGCAACTTGCGTCTTTCCCTTTCTCGCCTCTTCACTGACATTTTGTATTTCTCTCTCTCTCTCTATCTCTCTCTCTTTTTTCCCGTTGTCAGGAATCTTGCGAATTACAATGCATTCCCCGTTGCTTGAATCGCGGAGGCAATTATCAAAACATATTGTCTCTTAGTTCCCACCACAGCAGGTTTTTCTTTTCTTCTAGCTTTCCCTTCTATTTTGTTTTCCTTCTTCCCCTTTTCTTTAGCCTCTCAACTTTTTTTACTTTTCTCTTTGATGACAGATGCTCTCACCGCGTTTATTTTTAATTCGTTAGTCTATTCATTCTTTTCTTGTGCAGAGAACGCACGACGAACGCGGAGGGCGTCAATTCTCCCGTTCCCTATATTGTTTTCCCATTACTCCCCGTCTTTTTTTCTTTTTTTATTTCTTCTTCGTTTCCCTTTTCATCTCAAGCACGCTCCATTCCGAGGAGCTTATATCGCTTGTTTAGATATTGCTTAATTCTCACTGCACGTTCCCAGTGCTATATATATATGTCTCTCTAGGCTTACTTACTCCCCGCCTCTAATTCAAAAATAAACACGAAAATAAATTATCTACAATGTCTTCCTTCGCTGCTCTCTTTTTCTCAGACTCGTCAACGGAAGACAGCATTCTCCCTTCTATGCTTTCTGTGGTGTCTCTCTTTCTCCTTCTTTTCTTTTGTCTGTCTCTGCCTAGTGCCGCTGGTAGAGATTCCTCTCTTCCCTCGTCTTTTCTGCTGCCCTTTTTTCTTCAGTGTGCCTCCTCATTGATGCCATTCGTTCATTCTTTCTCATTGTCTTCGTTCCCACCCCCCCCCCCCCCCCCTTGCCCCTCCTTTGCACACCCACGCAGATCCTCTAGCTATCATCTCTCGCTCTCGCGCAAAGCAATCCCCAACCACCACCACCAACACACCCCACCTAACCCCACCACAACCAAAGTCACCCACCATGGCCAAGGGCAACAAGTCGGCGGACGCCAAGGGCTCGCAGAAGCGCCAGAAGAAGATCCTGCGCGACAACATCCGCGGCATCACGCACGGCTCGATCCGGCGCCTGGCGCGCCGCGGCGGCGTGAAGCGCATCTCGTCTGAGATCTACGAGGAGGTGCGGCGCGTGCTGAAGAGCTTCGTGGAGGGCGTGGTGCGCGACGGCTCCGCGTACGCCGAGTACAGCCGCAAGAAGACCATCACCGCGTCGGACGTGGTGAACGCGCTGCGCAAGCGCGGCCAGATCCTGTACGGCTACGCGTGAGCGGGAGGGAGGAAACCGTATGCTCTCATCCAACGTCTTCAGTGACGTTCTTCTATAGATGTTTTTTGTTTTATTTTCCTTCTTCAGACTCTTCTCCTATTTTTTTTTCCATGGTCAAATCACCTGAACGGAGTATTGGTTTGAGTCTTCTCACTATTGATTGCGTGCCGCACACGCACGCGCTGACGTTGGATTTCATCATGCACTTTTGCTCCTGACAGATAACACGCTCACACCCCACTCCCACCACGATTGCGCGCCACTTCATGATTTTTCATTTTATTTATTCGAAGCCGATAACTCTCTGGTAACTAAACAGAGTGACGAATACCACACCAGCTGAGACAAATCAACAACTTCAGCAAAATATTATCCCCAACAGACAAGAAAAGGACGCAGCCAGTCTTAAGTCAACCCTTATCGTAAACAGGAGGCACCGCCGTTAGCAGCGGCAAACCAACCCACGCGACGTGCATTGGCACCCGGAACAACACAAAAACGAACAAACAAACAAACAAACAACACACGTCGCGCGAAAGGCGTGCCGGACAGCCGCGCCCGAATGTTCTCTTTCCGCAGGGCCGGCGCAGATCAGAGCACGCAGGACCTGCAGCGGCAGGTGGCGCAGCTGCGGGCGGAGCTGCGGGAGAGGGATGCGCACGTTGCGAGTCTTGAGCAGAGAAACGCCGACGACAAGTCCGTCTTCGACCGCGCGACGCGGCAGGTGGAGAGCGCCGCCGACGACCTGCGGGAGCAGCTGCGCGGCGTGCGGGCGGAGCTTGCCGAGGCGCGCGCGGAGGTGTCGCGGCTGCAGCAGCAGCGCAGCGAGACGGTGCGGCGCGTGCGGGAGGGGGTGCAGCAGGAGCTGCGCGAGCGCCAGCAGATGGCCGCCGACGCGAAGCACGAGAGGGACAACATACGCGAGACGGCGGAGCGCGACCGGCAGGCGCTGGCGGAGGAGTGGAAGGGCGCGCTGGAGCTTGAGAAGGAGAGGGCGAGAGAGCGGGAGGCGGAGCGGAAGACTGCCGTCGCTCAGCTGGAGGCGCGGCTGACGGAGGTGGAGGAACAACACAGGGAGGAAAAGAGCCGGCTGGAGGCGCAGCTGGCGGAGGCGCAGGCCAAGTACGAGAGACTGCTGCCGACTTTTCAGAAGGGGACAGAGCGGGAGGGGCGCGAGCGCGCGGAGCTTGCGAGGGAGAGGGACAACATACGCGAGACGGCGGAGCGCGACCGGCAGGCGCTGGCGGAGGAGTGGAAGGGCGCGCTGGAGCTTGAGAAGGAGAGGGCGAGAGAGCGGGAGGCGGACCTGAGGGCCCAACTGACTGAGGCGCAGTCGCAGCTACGGCAGCAGGAGGCGCGTCACGCCGCCGAGCGCCGAGAGATGGCCGAGACACTTCCGCTGCGTGTGGAGGAGTGCCGCGCGCGAGAGGCGATTGAGGCGGCGCAGGCGGCGCGCGCGCAGCTCATGTATCTCCCGCTCGCAGAGTACAGCGCCCGCGCGCGCGTCGAGGGGGAGCAGCGGACGGCGACAGAGGCGCATGCGGCAGAGGCACCAAAACCCGCGCTACTCTCTTTCCTCCGCCTGACCTTGCTGGGGCGGAAGCACGAGGGAGACTATGACACTCTTTCCATCGGTAAAGGTCTGTACAAGCTGTGGAAGGACTACTACAAGACGGGCGTCATCAGTCAGGCAGAGCTGCGCGAGCTGCTGAGGGGAGAGACACAGATTGACAGAACTTACCTAAACATCGAGGGGAGACTAAAGTGGGAATCCCCAGCCCTCACTCTCCCCCAGGACGAAGTGGAGTCCTTTTACGCCGACGTCGTCTCCCAACTGCCGAAACTGGAATGGTTCGGCATCGCTGACCTCCCTTCTGTCAAGCTCTACTACGATCCGGCACAGCCGTCGCTGCCGCCGTCGGTAACTGCTCTCCAACTCAACTTAGCCCCCTACACGCTGGAGGAGCTCCAGCAGATCTGCGCGCGCTACCCGGGACTGGAGTACATCGCGCTGACCAGCGACGAATGCACCGATTGGGGCGAAACGACTAACATTGAGGACATGGAGGAGCGGAAGCGGCGGGTGGAGGAAATTCTTAATATTGACACGATTACCTGGTATTGATTGCGTGACGCCTTTGTGACTCCTTTTATCTGTTTCCCCCTTACCTGTGTGTTCTTTTTCCTGATGTATTCCGTGCCGAGGGCTGCGGCTCCCATCGCACGCAACAGTGCTTGTTGCTTCCTTAATTGTTTTCTTTTCTTCGGATGAGCAAATGACCTATGTTTTTCTCAGAGAATGCACGACGGACACCGAAGGTGTCGATTTCTTCATTCCCTGTAAATACTATCAACTATTACTCTTCGCTCTCCTCCCCCCTTTTTCTTCTTCTTCTTCTTCATTTTCATCTCAATCACGCTGCATTGCTTGGAGCTCTTACCGCTTGTTTAGAAATTGCTTAATTCTCACTGCACTTTCCCAGTGCTATATATATATCATTTCAGGCTTTCTTACTCCCCGCCTCTAACACAAAACCACCAAACGAAATTATTTACGGTATCTTTCTTCGCCACTTGATTTTAGCTTTTGTGCATGGGTTGGCAAATGTCACTAGCCACTTTTTCCCACACTCGTTAATGCGAGACGGCATTGTCTCCTCTGTGCTTTTTGTGATGCCTCTCTCTTCCTCTCTGTCTATCTCTGTTTAGTGCCGCTGGTAGGAATTTTCCTGTTCCCTCATCTTTCCTGATGCCCTTTTTTCTTCCGTCTGCCTCCTCATTGATGCCGTTCGTTCATTCTTTCTCATTGTCTTCGCTCACCCCTCCCTGCCCCCTCCTTTGCACACCCACGCAGATCCCCTAGCTATCATCTCTCGCCTTCGCACAAAGCAATCCCCAACCACCACCACCAACACACACCCACCCCAACCCCACCATCACCACCAACAACCACCATGGCCAAGGGCAACAAGTCGGCCGACGCCAAGGGCTCGCAGAAGCGCCAGAAGAAGATCCTGCGCGACAACATCCGCGGCATCACGCACGGCTCGATCCGGCGCCTGGCGCGCCGCGGCGGCGTGAAGCGCATCTCGTCTGAGATCTACGAGGAGGTGCGGCGCGTGCTGAAGAGCTTCGTGGAGGGCGTGGTGCGCGACGGCTCCGCGTACGCCGAGTACAGCCGCAAGAAGACCATCACCGCGTCGGACGTGGTGAACGCGCTGCGCAAGCGCGGCCAGATCCTGTACGGCTACGCGTGAGCGGGAGGGAGGAAACCGTATGCTCTCATCCAACGTCTTCAGTGACGTTCTTCTATAGATGTTTTTTGTTTTATTTTCCTTCTTCAGACTCTTCTCCTATTTTTTTTTCCATGGTCAAATCACCTGAACGGAGTATTGGTTTGAGTCTTCTCACTATTGATTGCGTGCCGCACACGCACGCGCTGACGTTGGATTTCATCATGCACTTTTGCTCCTGACAGATAACACGCTCACACCCCACTCCCACCACGATTGCGCGCCACTTCATGATTTTTCATTTTATTTATTCGAAGCCGATAACTCTCTGGTAACTAAACAGAGTGACGAATACCACACCAGCTGAGACAAATCAACAACTTCAGCAAAATATTATCCCCAACAGACAAGAAAAGGACACAGCCAGTCTCAAGTCATCCTATATCGCAAACAATAGGCACCGCCGTTAGAAGCGGCAGTACAACCCACGCGACGTGCATTAGCACCCGGAACAACACAAAAACAAACAAACAAACAAACAAACAACACACGTCGCGCGAAAGGCGTGCCGGACAGCCGCGCCCGAATGTTCTCTTTCCGCAGGGCCGGCGCAGATCAGAGCACGCAGGACCTGCAGCGGCAGGTGGCGCAGCTGCGGGCGGAGCTGGCTGAGGCGCGCGCGGAGGTGTCGCGGCTGCAGCAGCAGCGCAGCGAGACGATGCGGCGCGTGGGGGAGGGGGTGCAGCAGGAGCTGCGCGAGCGCCAGCAGATGGCCGCCGACGCGCAGCGCGAGAGGGACAACATACGCGAGACGGCGGAGCGCGACCGGCAGGCGCTGGCGGCGGAGTGGAAGGGCGCGCTGGAGCTGGAGAGGGAGAGGGCGAGAGAGCGGGAGGCGGAGCTGAGGGCGCAACTACGGCAGCAGGAGGCACGTCACGCCGCCGAGCGCCGAGAGATGGCGGAGACACTTCCGCTGCGTGTGGAGGAGTGCCGCGCGCGAGAGGCGATTGAGGCGGCGCAGGCGGCGCGCGCGCAGCTCATGTATCTCCCGCTCGCAGAGTACAGCGCCCGCGCGCGCATTGAGGGGGAGCATCGGACGGCGACAGAGGCGATTAGGAAGAGGGGATTACTCCCTTTCCTCCGCCTGACCTTGCTGGGGCGGAAGCGCGTGGGAGACTTTGACACCCGCTCCATCGGCGAAGGTCTCTACAAGCTATGGAAGGACTACTACAAGACGGGCGTCATCAGTCAGGATGAACTGCGCGATCTGCTGAGGGGGGAGACACAGATTGACAAAACTTACCTAAACATCGAGGGCAGAGTAAAGTGGTTTAACCCAGCCGTCACCCTCCCCCAGGACGAAGTGGAGTCCTTTTATGCCGACGTCGTTTCCCAACTGCCGAAACTGGAACGGTTCGGCATCGCTGACCTCCCCTCCGTCAAGCTCTACTACGACCGGGCACAGCCGCCGCTGCCACCGTCGGTAACTGCTTTTTTACTCCGCTTAGCCCCCTACACGCTGGAGGAGCTCAAGCAGATTCGCGCGCGCTACCCGGGACTGAAGAACATCGCGGTGGACACCGCCAAATGCACCAACTGGGGCGAAGCGGCTAATATTGTTGACATGGAGGAGCGGAAGCGGCGGGTGAAGGAAAATGTTAAAATTGACACGATTTACTGGAACTGACTGCGTGTGCCTCTGTGATTCCGTAGATCTGTTTCCCCCTTACCTGTGTTCTTTTGCCTGCTGTCTGATGTGTGGAGGACTGCGGCTCCCGTTGCAAACAATAGTGCTCGTTGCTTCTTTTATATTTAATTGAATGGAATTATTCCTTTTCTTGGCGTCTTTTTTTTTTTTAGCGGAGAAATACGTCCTACTAAATGTAACGTTTCAAATCAAAAAGAAAACGCTTTTCGAAGCTGTTGCTGTTGTTGTTGTTGTTGTTGTTGTTGTTTTTTTAAAACAAAGAGTGTCGTGCTGCTTGAGGTAAGTGCTCTCATATATGGCTCTGTTGCGTATGCTAATATGCAGATTCTGCAGTTGCACTAATGCTCTATCATCAATGTATCTCTACTGGTGCTACCTCTTCGCACCTGTGTTTTTTTTCTTTTCCTCCCGCCGCTCTCTGCTGTTGTTGGACTATCACTCCCACCTTTTTCACTCCCCCTCCCCTTTCCTTCCCCTTCTCTTGTTCCTTACACCCCAGACGCCTTGACTACTCTACAGTGTTGCCTCGCTGCCTCGTAGCTGATTGTGCAAAGTAGGAAGCGGAAGAAGTATCGCCCTCCGCTGCTACTACTACTGTCTCCCCCCGCACCGGCATGCTGCGCCGCGAACCCGCTCGCGCTGCGTGGGCCGCGAGTTACCCGGCCGTCCGCGCGTGTGCGGCGGAGGCGCTGGTGGCGGGCGCACGCTGGCGCTCCCCACGCGCCGCGCTGGCGCTGTGCCGCCGCAATTGCAGCGCTGCCGGCGGCGGCGGCGGCGGAGGCGGCGGGGAGAGGGACGGCAGCGGCGCCGCGGCTGACCGGTCTCTGGCACTCGCGTGCGCGGAGCTGGCGGCGGGCGCGGAGGCGGCGGCGCGGCGGGAGGTGCTGGAGGGGGAGGCGGCGGCGCGGCGGCGGCTTGAGGAGGAGGCGGAGGTCGCGACGCAGCTGCTGCCGCCGCGCGACGCGTATCAGCTCGTTGTTGCGGCGGCGGCGCGTAGGGAGGCGCGCTCTGCCGCGAGCGCGAGGGAGACCGCCGCCGCCTGTGCGGAGGCGCAGCTGCGCTTCCTGTGCCGCGCTCTCGGCGGCACGCAGGAGGAGATCAACAAGAGGTTTCTTGGTAAGTCGGCGAAGAAAGGACACGGGTATGGAAGAGACACGAGTGCGCAGGCGCGCGGCCTGTGGGAGCTGTACCTCGCGCTGTGTGATGTTGGTTTCCCCACTGATGGTGCGATGCGAAAACTCCTTGAAAATGAAGAGGTGACGGAGCTACGCTTCAACGCTTCTGGCAGGAAAGCCGTGCATGGAGATTACAACTACGACATACCCTCCCTCGCCGCCTTTGACTTCGCTGACCGCGTTCTTCGTCACCTTCCGAAGCTGCGGGAACTCTGCCTTAGTCACCTTCCCTCCCTGACGTCGGTAGAGGGGAAAAAGTGGCTCTCCGGTACTCCTTGGAACCTGCCTCTGTTGGACCTGAGGCGAACGGAGCACACTGTCGATACTTTCGCTGACTTGAGTGTCCGCTTTCCAGAGATTCAGCGCGTGTCGGTTGACGCCTTCTACTGCACTGACTGGAAGGGGTACGACGTGATTGAACCAAGGCCGCACCGCAGGGAAGATCTTCTGCGGGAGAGGTTCGATTATTCCATATCGTTATTATACTGATTTTTTGGTTTTGTCGCTACATACGCACACAGTAGCTCCTATCCGCCGCTCCTTCTACAATTTTCACCTCACCCTGTCTCCCCTTCCCCGTATCAGTGAGCCATCATTTCAACTATGCTACTGCAGGGCATTTGCAACTACCTCTGCATTTCTTTTTTTTTTGTTTTGTTTCTTGTGCTTGAACTTGCCCCTCCCCCAAACCTTCAGCTTCTCTGCTCCTGCGTCGATGCCCACATTTTCAACATTTTCTTTTTTTTTTCGTATCAGTGAGTATCAGGTCTTTTTTCCTTAGCTAGCGGCAGTATGTATAGAGATGGGCGGAGGTATTTACAGTTGAGCTGTGGAGACAAACAATACTGATCGAAATGGAAGTGGTACCTTCTGTTTTGCATAAATCGATCTCTCTCTCTCTCTCTCTCTCTCTCTCTCTTTTTTTTTTTTTTCGTTCTCAGTTTCTCTCAAGCTTAGTACACTTTTCTTTCTTCTATTCTGGTGCGCGCCTGATACTCACTCAGCGCGCTGCTACATAAGGCGGCCCGCTGCCTATGTGTGAAGCTGTAAATTGTGTGTGCGTGCTGCATGAACAGGGCGGGGAAGGCTTCGCACGCCGAGCACCCTCGGATTACACAGAGTTAGTCTTGCCTGCTGACCTGCCTCCGTCTTCTCTTGCACGCGCTCACGCATGTCTATTTTTGTCTCTCTCTGATTCTCTCCCTCTCTCTGCACTCTTCTTCTGTATGTCAGAGCTGTTCAACGCTACTCCCCTGATTCTACCTCCGCTCTGTGGAATGCTTTCGGCGCCTCTGCATGCATAGCTGCGAGTAGTTTGCGATTGTGTGTGTGTTATGTGTGTGTCTTGTCTGTGCTTGCGCCACAGCGGCACCCACCTTTACATCCGTTTCACTGTTCCAGCGCGGCGGTCGAGAGTACTTCTCTCTTCTCATTTCTTTTCTCTTTTCATCGAGCGCAGTTGATTCCTTTCCTGCAGAGCTCTTCTGTCACTTGTGTCACCATTTGCTACCCTGCTGTGTTTTAATCCCACACCCACCGTGCTTATGAAACCATTCCTCTTCTCCCCCGTCCCCTCCTCTCTCCTTTGCGTAGCACACTTTTCTCGTACTCTCCCCCCCCCCACATTTTGCGTAAGCATGCTCATCCAATCATGCAATTGCCAGCTGCTGCTCTTGTATCACTCAGCGTCACTTCGTTTGCTGCAGTTGCTGCGAAGTAGTGTCTCTCTTTTTATTTGTCCTTCCTCTCGCGCGGTCTCTCCCCACTCCAACTTTTTTAACAGTGCCCGCGCGACAAGCGGCCTTTGCCATCGCCCACTGCCTTTCCTGCCTGCGCTGCACAGTGCACGCCGTCAATATTTCCATTGCATCGGCGACACACACCACCCGGAGGGCGCCGCTTCCGTAAACAAGGACATTCTTCTGTGCGCTCAGCAGAAGGAGCCGCAGTCGCAGCCGCAGTCACTGCCGCGTCAGCAGTTGTGCGGGGAGGGGAGGCGGCCGTGCGACGATCCGGCAGCCGAGGGGCAGGAGGAGCCCTCTGGTAATCACTCGCCCGCCGAGAGCGGCGGCGATTCCTCTGACGGGGCCAAGCAGCCGCAAGATGGTGGAGCGTCGCCTGACGAGGAGGACGGAGCGGGGCGTGAGGCGCCGCACTTGTGTCTGGCGCAGATGCAGGCCCTCCTCACGCAGCACCCGTCTTTGCACGACGCGGTGGACACGCTGCGCGACGGCGCGCGCGGCGGCAAGGTCCCCGGCGAGGCGGACGTGGTCCAGGCGCTGGCGGTGGTGGGGAGCTATGCCGCGTCGGGCGAGCGGGCGCGTCGGCTGCTGGCGACGCTGAGCGGCGCGCTTTCCCCCGTGTGCGTGCTCGTTGCGCGCGGCAGCCACCCTGTGCAGACCGCGGCGTGGGAGGTGCGGCGCGCTCTCGGACTGTACCGCGACGAGAGGGCACTCGACGCCGTTGTCGGCTCCGCTGACGGCGCCGCAGTCTGCGCGCTGCTGCGGGGCGGCGGGGCCGGGCGAGAGATGGCGCTGAAGGTGATCGAGGTCGCGGGGGAGCGGGCGCCGCGGGTGCGCAGCGCGGTGCTGGACGCCGGCGCCGCGCCCACGCTCGTCGCGCTGGTGTCAGAGGAGCGCGCGCGCGCCGGAAAGCACCTGCGGTGGGAGGCTCGCGGCTCGGCGGAGAAAGCCTTCTCCGCTCTGTTTCACTGCAGCTTTGAGTTTGCGACGCCGGCGCAGGCGCGCGCCGCGCTCCCCGGCGTTCTCGACTGCGCGCGCGACCTGACACAGATGACCACCGCCCTGCAGGCCGCGACTTCCCTCGTCGGCGGAGGCACGCCAGCGCACCTGCAGGCGGCGCTGGACGCGGGGGCGGCCCGCGTGTTGGTGGACGCGCTGCGCAGCGACTGGGAGGACGCGGAGAGCGACGCGTGGCATCTGGCGCACCGCCTGGCGCGCGGCAGCGCGGCGCAGCGGGCGGTGCTGCTCGACGCGGGTGTCGTCAATGCACTGTGCGCGTGCAAGCCCCCGCGGCGGCTGCGCAACATGACGCCGCCGGATGTAGTGCGGAGGTTCGCCCACTGCGGCGGGGAAGACGCGGAGGAGAGGGAGGCAAGCACGGCGCTTGTGCGCGAGCGGCTTGTGCCTCTGCTGGTCTCCGCCGCCACACAGGACGGCCCTGCCACGGACGGCGCATGGGCCTGGCTCTGTGCGATAGCCGAGAGCGGCGACGAGTGCTGCGTGATCCTCCGCGCGCACGGCCTCATTCCGCTGACCGCCGACTACCTCGCACACGTGCGGGGTGCGGACGCCCGCGTCGCTGATCGTCCCCGTCAGCTACTGAGTGTGCTGTGTTATCGCAGCCCTGCCGCGACGCCCGCCCAGGTGCGCGAAGCGCTGCCGGCCCTGCTGCGTATGTACCAGAACATCTCCGGAAGCACACGTTCCGTAGCCATGAAGGGCGCATTTAACGTCGCGGGTGCCACCAAACTGTGGGATGGCCTCACTCTGCCGCCCGGCAAGGGCTCCGAGGAGCGGGCGCAGGCCTTTCTCGACGCCGGATTCGTCCCGGTCATCGCCGCGGCGCTCAAGAGTACAAGCCATGGAAGTGTCTCGGAAGAGGCCTCCCTTGCGACGTACGTGGCAGCCGGCAGCGCGCAGCAGGTGCGGTGCTTGCTCGAGGCGGGTGTGCTCCAAGAGGCGTTGAGGCACAGCGGTGACTGCGCAGGCCATTACCATTACTTCGACTACCATGTGCTTGCCGCTCGCCTCGTAGTGGCGTCCGCCAGGCACGGTGCCGAGGGCGAGGGCAAGGACGGCGGCAGAGGACGCACCCTCCTGGAGACCCACGCGCTGCCGCAGGTGCTGGAGGCCGTGACCGACGGCCTTGCGCGACGTGATGAGCCGCGGCAACAAAAGTGCCTTGGCGCACTTCGAGTGCTGCGGCAGCTCCTCAACGCCAACGCCGAGTGCCGCAAGACGGTGTTTTGGCACCCCGAAACTCGCACTGCCCTCGCGCGCGTCGCTGGCGGGAACGGCTATTGTCGAAGCGCGTGCAAACTGGCGGCTGAAGTGTTGTCAAAACTGTGTGAGGATCCTCCGCCGCCCACCGTTGCCCTTGCACACAAGCTGGCGCCGCTGATGCTTCCTCTCTGCAGGAGTAAACACGCGAGTGACGTTGCTGTGCCCGCGCTGGCGGGCCTCAAAGCCCTCTTCAAGGTGATCTCGAGTGCTGTCAACGAGGCGTGGAAGAGAGAGAGGCTGGGGAGGCCTCGCTTGAACGTCAGCGATGACGATGTGGAGTGATTTCACTTCTCAATGCGTTGTATTTGAAAGAAGAAAAAAGATACTTTTTTGAATGCAGTGGTGCTCAAGTGATTATTTTGCAACTCATTGGTATTTGACTACGAAAAATAAAACCGGAAAGAGTATGCTTGCTTTACGAGTGGAAAGCTTTTGTCTCCTTGAAAGTGAATGGGTACCTTGGGAATTGTGGTAGGCCAGAGTGTGTTTTTCCCCACTCCCCATATTTCACTTCTGGAATGGAGCATCAGCTTCCTGAATACTTCTCGAAGCAGCTAACGATTGAGAATGCGCTTCCTGCGAATTAGTGTAGCGCTTTCCTTGTAGTTTCTCTGATTCTTTTCCTTGTTTTTGTCTCCTATCCCTTTTTTTCTCTCTCTCTATTCTCTCTTGATTCCCTTGTAAAGCTGTAGGGATTTGGCAAACCTCGCACGATTATGACGAAAGAATTCTTTACACTGAGTTTTAACTCTCTTCTTTCCATTCACCATCGCACTCCAGGCTTTCACTCTACGCAAACCGCAGGAAACTCAAAGTGTCACTGGCGTTTTCTCTTCTTCGTGGTTTCTCTATCTTTTTCTTTTTTTACTTCTTCTGCCCCTTTTCTGCCCAATGTCTTGTCTGGGCTGTATTGGGTAATATTCTCCTCCTCTCTCTTCCATTTGCATGTAGAGTTTATGCTGTTTCCATTCATCGCTGTGTGTTTTACCTATTAGTAATAAGTGCTGCCTCACCTCTTCACCTTCCGTCCTCTCTCCCCCTCCCCCTCCTTATCCTGAGCTCCTTTATTCCTGTCTTCCCTCCGACAAGATTTAGACTCTCTAAGCATGACTGGGTCACTAGTCTTTTTGTTTCAGATTGATATACACATGCGCTCTCTATCACTCGCGGCACTTTGCCGGCGAGGACAAGGAGAGTTCGGCATGCCTTAGCGCCTCCACCTCTCTCCCTTGTTACACTGTCTCTTTAGAGTACTCTGGTGCACCACACACACACGCACACACACGCGAGCGGGAGAGGCTGACGGAGCTGCTGCCGCTGCCGGCGCTGCGCGTGCGCGGTGACGCAGGAGCTGATACGGCGGTCAGCCCGCGCGCGAGCTGGTGTGCCCCGCCGGCGGCGGTGGCGACTGATTTGAAGCCGCTGAGGGGATTGCGGGGTACTGCTGTGTGCGGCCCCTGCCTTTGTTGCCTCTGCGCTGTCACAGGCTTGCGAGCTCACTATTCGTGGGGAAAGGTCTCTCTCTTCGCGGAGTGCCAGGTGCAACACACGCTCTTAACACGCAGTTGTGAACGTTACACTGCTCCCACCACCGCCACACCTTTTCTCTCTCTCTCTTTGTCTCTTCATGGTTTCTTCTATGTTTTTTTCTCTTGTCTTGTAACGCACGCTTCCTTCCTACGACGCTCTCGCAGGTTTCATTCAACGAGGTGCAATATTTGCTTTGTCTAGCTCTGCTCTCGTGCTTTGGTTGGCCTCGCCGGTGAAGTTCGAGGGCTCTTTTCGTGTTTCCCAGTGACACGGTAACACACGTGTTATTGCCAAGCATTGCGTGAGGCTTTATTATTATTTTGTTTTCTTCTGCGCGCGCCTCTCTTCTTTTCATTTCTCTCGTCAACTTCTTTTCATTATTTCAACGGTTTCATTCTGTCTTATTTTTCTTTTTTGAGGAGCGGTGCGCCCGACCGCTGCCGAGGAGGCCCATGAAGCCTGAGCGGCGGGATGAGGGCGGCGACGGGCGTCCGTGCTGGCGGCGGCGCCGTGCCACTGTTACGTGCGCGTGCCAACCTCATTCTGGTGAGGCTGCGACGCACGTTCTGTATGGTGCAGCTGCCGCCGCCACACCCTACAGCGACGACAGGTGGTGCAGCTGCTTCTCTTCTTCTCTCTCTCTCTCTCTTCGTTGCCAGAGGTGTTTCCCCCCTGGAGGACGGCTCTGTTTGTTTTTTTCTTTTCCTTCTGCCGCTCTCTGCTATTGTTGAACTATCACTCCCACCTCTTTCACTCCTCCTCCCCTTTCTTTCTCCTTCCTTGTTTTCTACTCACCAGACACCTTGACTACTCTACAGTGCTCCCTCGCTGCCTCGTAGCTGATTGTGTAAAGTAGGAAGCGGAAGAAGTGTCGCCCTCTGCCGCTACTACTACTGTCTCCCCCCGCACCGGCATGCTGCGCCGCGCCCCCGCACGCGCTGCGTGGACCGCGCGTTACCCGGCCGTCCGCGCGTTTGCGGCGGAGGCGCTGGTGGCGGGCGCGCGCTGGCGCTCCCCACGCGCCACGCTGGCGGTGTGCCGCCGCAGCTGCAGCGCTGCCGGCGGCGGCGGCGGCGGAGGCGGCGGGGAGAGGGACGGCAGCGGCACCACCGAGCTGCAGCGAGGCTCGCGGCCCGGCGCCGCGCGTGCGGCTGACCGGTCTCTGGCACTCGCGTGCGCGGAGCTGGCGGCGGGCGCGGAGGCGGCGGCGCGGCGGGGGGTGCTGGAGGGGGAGGCGGCGGCGCGGCGGCGGCTTGAGGAGGAGGCGGAGGGCGCGACGCAGCTGCTGCCGCCGCGCGACGCGTATCGGCTCGTTGTTGCGGCCGCGGCGCGTAGGGAGGCGCGCGCTGCGGCGAGCGCGAGGGAGACCGCCGCCGCCTGTACGGAGGCGCAGCTGCAGTGCCTGTGCCGCGCTCTCGGCGGCACGCAGGAGGAGATCTGCAAGAGGTTTCTTGGTAAGTCGGCGAAGGAAGGACATGAGTATGTTCGAGACACGAGTGCGCAGGCGCGCGGCCTGTGGGAGCTGTACCTCGCACTGTGTGACGTCGGCTTCCCCACTGATGGTGCGATGCGAAAACTCCTTGAAAAGGAAGAAGTGGAGCAGCTGTATTTCAACGCTTCTGGCGAGGAGGCTGAGTATGCGGATAACAACTACGACATACCCTCCCTCGCCGCCTTTGACTTCGCTGACCACGTTCTTCGTCACCTTCCGAAGCTGCAGAATCTCTCCTTTAGTCACCTTCCCTCCCTGACGTCGGCGGAAGGGAAAAAGTGGCTCTCCGGTACTCGTTGGAACCTGCCGCGGTTGAACCTGAGGCAAACGGAATATACTGTGCGTTCTTTCGCTGACTTGAGTTACCGCTTTCCACAGATTCAGTGGGTGGAGGTCGATATTCAGTGCTGTACTGACTGGCAGGGGTATGACACGCGTGAACCAAGGTCGCACCACAGGGAAGATGATCTCCGTGAGGCTTATGGTTATACCATAGTCTTAATGTAGTGGTGCTTTGCTTTCGTCGCTACATACGCACACAGTAGCTCCTATCCGCAGCTCTTTCTACAATTGTCACCTCATCCTGTCCCCCCCCCCCTCCCCGTATCAGTGAACCATCGTTTCAACTATGCTACTGCATGGCATTTGCAGCTATCTCTACGTTTTTTGTTTTGCTTCTTGCGCTTGAACTAGCCCCTCCCCCAAACCTTCAGCTTCTCTTCTCCTGCGCCGATGCCCACATTTTCAACATTTTCAACATTTTCTTTTTTTTTTTCGTATCAGTGAGTATCAGGTCTTTTTTCCTTAGGTAGCGGCAGTATGGGCGGAGATATTTACTGCTGAGCTGCGAAGACAATCAATACAGATCAAAATGGAAGTGGTACCTTCTGTTTTGCATGAATCGATCTCTCTCTCAATCTCTCTCTCGCTTTCTCTCTCTTTTTTTTTTCGTTCTCAGTTTATCTCAAGCTTAGTACACTTCTCTTTCTTCTCTTCTGGTGCGCGCCTGGGACTCACTCAGCGCGCTGCTACATAAGGCGGCCCGCTGCCTATGTGTGAAGCTGTAAGTTGTGTGTGCGTGCTGCATGAACAGGCGGGGAAGGCTTCGCACGCCGAGCACCCTCGGATTACACAGAGTTAGTCTTGCCTGCTGACCTGCCCCCGTCTTCTCTTGCACGCGCTCACGCATGTCTATTTTCGTCTCTCTCAATCTCTCCCTCTTTCTGCACTCTGCACTCTTCTTCTGTATATCGGAACTGTTCAACGTTACTCCCCTGGTTCTGCCTCCGCTCTGTGGAATGCTTTCGGCGCCTCCGTATGCATAGCTGTGAGTAGTTGCATTTGTGTGTGTGTGTGTGTCTGTGCTTGCGCCACAGCGGCACTCACCTTTACATCCGTTTCAATGTTCTAGCGCTGCGGTCGAGAGTTCTTCTCTCTCATTTCCTTTTCTTTCACTGAGCGCAGTTGATTCTTTTGTGCAGAGCTCTTCTGTTGTTTGTATTACCATTTACTTCCGTGCTGTGTTGCAATCCCACATCCACCGTGCTTATGAAACCATTTTTCTTCCCTTCCCTCCCCCTCCTCTCTCCTTTGCGTAGCACACTTTTCTCGTACTTCGCCTTCCCCCCACATTTTGCATAAGCATGCTCATCCAATCATGCAACTATCAGCTGCTGCTCTTGTATCACTCAGCATCTCTTCGTTTGCTGAAGTTGCTGCGGAGTAGTGTCACTCTTTTTATTTGTCCTTCCCCTCGCGCGGTGTCTCCCCACTCCATCTTTTTTAACAGTGCCCGCGCGACAAGCGACCTTTACCATCGCCCGCTGCCTTTCCTGCCTGCACTGCACAGTGCACGCCGTCAATATTTACATTGCATCGGTGACACACACCACCCGGAGCGCGCCGTTTCCGTAAACAAGGACGTTCTTCAGTGCGCTCAGGAGAAGGAGCCGCAGCCGCAGCGGCAGTCGCCGCCGCGTCAGCAGTTGTGCGAGGAGGGGAGGCGTCCGTGCGATGATCCGGCAGCCGAGGGGCCGGAGGAGCCCTCTGATGATGACTCGCCAGACGAGAGCGGCGGTGACTCTACTGACGGGGCGAAGCAGCCGCAAGGTGGCGGAGCGTCGCCTGACGAGGCAGACGGAGCGGGGCGTGAGGCGGCGCACTTGTGTCTGGCGCAGATGCAGGCCCTCCTCACGCAGCACCCGTCTTTGCACGACGCGGTGGACACGCTGCGCGACGGCGCGCGCGGCGGCAAGGTCCCCGGCGAGGCGGACGTGGTCAGGGCGCTGGCGGTGGTGGGGAGCTACGCCGCGTCGGGCGAGCGGGCGCGTCGGCTGCTGGCGACGCTGAGCGGCGCGCTTTCCCCCGTGTGCGTGCTCGTTGCGCGCGGCAGCCACCCTGTGCGGACCGCGGCGTGGGAGGTGCGGCGCGCTCTCGCAACTCGTGGTGGTCGGCGCTGCTGCGCGACATCACTGCGTATGACACCGCCGTCGCCGCCGTCGCCGCGCGCGTCGCAGCAGTTGCCGCCAGCGAAGCCGTGCCGGGCGGCGTGCGGATGGTTCTAGACAGCGGCGGCGGCGGCGGGGGTGTCGCCGGCCCTCGCCGCGCGGGGCCAAGGTGGGCGGGGGCCCGGATGATGGCGCGCGCCGCCGCTCTGCACGCGTCGCTGTCGGCGGCGCTCCCGCGCGCCCTGCGGCAGCTCGGACTGCTGGCGGAGGCGGTGCAGCCGCAGTGCCCCGTGTGCCTCGAGCCGTGGGGGGCGGAGGTTGCGGTAGACGCAGGGAGTCGGCGGCGGACCCGCAGCAATAACGGCGACGGCGGCGGCGGCGGAAACAATACTACTCTCACAGCAGCAACAGCAACAGCAACATTGACAACCGCAGGGGCGGCGGCGGAGCCGTCAAACACCACTTCTAATGGGGACCACACAGCCGCGGGTGCGAATGTGAGCGCTGACGCGGTGCGCTGTGTCGCGCCCTTCACCCTCCGCTGCTGCCATCGCGTGTGCCGCCGCTGCGTTTTCCACATGGCACGCCACACCCGCCGCCACCGCCGCCGCCGCAGCAGCAGCCACCACAGCGGCGTCGGCACCACCACCACCGGGCGGCGGGCGGCGGCGGTGGCGGTGGTGGTGGTGCGCTGCCCTGTGTGCCGTCAGAAGCAGCGGGTGCATCTCCCCGCCGATGATGACGGCGGCGCCTCCGCGGGAGACTCCGCCGAGAGTGACGGCAGCGATGAGGAGGGCGATGCGTTTGCCGGGGACTATATCGACTGGGACGATGAGATGGAGGAGGAGTGGGGGGAGGAGGGGGAAGAGTACGGCAGCAGCGGCAGCAGCGGCAGTGGGGCCGAGGACGACTGGGAGGATGTGTGGGACTCGTCCGAGGAGGATTACGACGATTACAACTGAGAGGAGGCGGAGCCTTAGTCGGGACAACAGATACACTCTCTCGGCAGTAAGAATAATGCACTAACTTCCCTCTTTTTTTTTTCTCTCTCTCTTTTAATAGTCCTCAACTTCGGCTTACACAATGTCGCACCACGGTGGTGATGCGCTTCTTGTCCTTGTTTTAGTGTTTTTATCGCATCAGATACTAATTTTTCACAGCAATATTATCGTTTAAAGTGTGTCATAGATCTTGTTTATTTCTTTCCTGTTTTTCTTTCTATTTCCGTGATGTCTTTTTGTTTAACAAATGAAAAAATCTTCCAGATTTTACCGCTCCAACAGATTCAGCTATTACTTTACACTTTACTAACACTTTTGTTTTGTTCGTCGTTTTTCTAATTTTGGAATCCCTTTCTACTGATGAAAACACCTTATTCACTTTCTAATTTCTTCTAAGCAGGACATTTGATACTTTTTGCTTAATTGTACTCTTGAGAATGGTTCATCACAGGTCATCAAGTATGGCGCTGGGTGGACATTGTATTTCGAGCCGATTGCGCACCCACCTGGGCACGATTTCTGCTACTTGAACATAACTTCAGAGCTACGGGAGAACGTTGTGTACACTCTGCTTCCGGCGCTGCGCCGCGGCGGCCGTGTTGACTAGCCACTTTCACTCTTTCTTCTCCTCCACAACTCGTAGCTTCTAGCAAACATAAGCTTTTTTATTCTGATTAAAAAGCATCTATCTATCCCACGTAGGCACACCAAAAAAGGAGCACTCAACCACTCATCCATCCAGCCAACCACACACACGCAGCACCGCCTGTACAGCACAGAACCATTTTTACTCACATTTTAGCTGCAATTATCTCCAAACAATATCACCAAAGTCTCAGACATGACCGACGCCCCCGCAGCCCCCAGCGTCGAGTGGTATCAGCGGGAGATCACAGCAATGCGCGCGGCGCACGCGGCGGAGCTGGCGCGCATGGACGACTACATCGCGGAGAAGGTGCGGCGCGTGCGGGACGAGGTGCAGCGCGAGAGGGACGCGCTGCAACTGGAGAAGGAGAGGGCGAGAGAGCGGGAGGCGGAGCTGAAGACTGCCGTCGCTCAGCTGGAGACGCGGCTGGCGGCGGCGCAGGAACAGCACAGGGAGGAAAAGAGTCGGCTGGAGGCACAGCTGGCGGCGGCGCAGGGGAGGAATGAGAGAATGATGCAGGCGTTTCACGAGGGCGTAGAGCGGGAGGGGCGCGAGCGCGCGGAGCTTGCGAGGGAGAGGGACGCGATGCGCGAGACGGCGGAGCGCGACCGGCAGGCGCTGGCTGAGGAGTGGAGGGGCGCGCTGGAGCTTGAGAAGGAGAGGGCGAGGGAGCGGGAGGCGGAGCTGAGGGCCCAGCTACGGCAGCAGGAGGCCCAACTGGCGGGGGCGCAGTCGCAGCTACGGCAGCAGGAGGCGCTTCACGCCGCCGAGCGCCGAGAGATGGCGGAGATACTTCAGCTGCGTGTGGAGGAGTGCCGCGCGCGGGAGGCAGCGCGGCGAGCGTTCATCCATCCTCTTTCCTTTTCTCCGCCTGACCTCGCTGGGGCGGAGGCGCGAGGGGGACCGTGACACTCTTTCCATCGGCGAAGGTCTCTACAAGCTGTGGAAGAACTACAAGACGGGCGTCATCAGTCAGGCAGAGCTGCGCGAGCTGCTGAGGGGGGAGACGCAGATTGGCAAAACTTACCTAAACATCGAGGGGAGAGGAAAGTGGGAACCCCCAGCCCTCACCCTCCCCCAGGACGAAGTAGAGCCCTTTTATGCCGACGTCGTCTCCCAACTGCCACAACTGAAGTATTTCGCCATCTATAACCTCCCCTCCGTCAAACTTTACTACGACCCGGCACAGCCGCCGCTGCCGCCGTCGGTAAATTATCTCCAACTCGATTCAGTCCCCTACACGCTGGGGGAGCTCAAGCAGATCTGTGCACGCTACCCGGACTGAAGTCCATCTGGGTGACCACCGCCAAATGTACCAATTGGGGCGAAGCGGCTAATATTGTAGACGTGGAGGAGCGGAAGCGGCGGGCGAAAGAAATTCTTAATATTGGTTCCATTTACTGGGTTTGATTGCTTGACTCCTCTGTGATTCCCTTTGTCTGTTTCCCCCTTACCTGTGTGCTCTTTTTCCTGGTGTCTTCCGTGCCGAGGGGTGCGGCTCCCATCGCACACAATAGTGCTTGTTGCTTTGTTTTTTTTTCATACAGGCGGATGATTTTATTACTTTTTTTTGTTTTTTCTGCACCCAAAGTATTCATCATTAAAAAAAATATTAAAGTGAAAACCATCTGCGGCAGCTCTCATCCTTTCCTCTCCTCTAAATGAATAATAATAAATAAAGATTAAATACTGTAACTTGCGTCTTTCGCTTCCTCGCCCATTCACTGACATTTTTCTCTCTCTCTCTCTCCCTCTCTCTCTCTCTCTCTCTCTCTCTCTCTCTCTATTTTTTTTTCCATTCAGAGGCAACTTGCGATTTACACTGCATTCCCCGTTGCTTGAATCGCGGAGGCATTATCAAAACTGTTGTCTCTTAGCTCCCACCACAGCACGTTTTTTTTTGGTTTTTTTTAAACTTTCCCTTTTATTTAGCCTTTCTCCGTTTTTTCTTTTTCTCTTTGATGTCAGACGCTCTCCCCGCGTTTATTTTTAATTCGTTAGTTTATTCATTCTTTCCTTGTGCAGAGAATGCACGACGAACGCGGAAGGCGTCAATTCTCCCGTTCCCTATATTGTTTTTCCATTACTCCCCGTCTTTTTTCTTTTTTCTCTCTTTTCTTCTTCATTTCCATTTTCATCTCAAACACGTTCCATTCCGAGGAGCTCTTATCGCTTGTTTATAATTTGCTTTCTCCTCACCAAACTTTTCCAGTGCTATATATATATATATATATATCATTCCAGGCTTACTTACTCCCCGCCTTTAATTCACAAAGAAACACGAACCACGAACAGAAATTATCTACAATGTCTTCCTTCGCTGCTCTCTTTTTCTCAGACTCGTCAACGGAAGACGGCGTTCTCCCTTCTGTGTTTTTTGTGACGTCTCTCTCTTTCTGTCTATCTCTGTCTAGTGCCGCTGGTAGAGATTCCTCTCTTCCCCCATCTTTCCTGCTGCCCTTTTCTCTTCTGTCTACCCCCTCATTGATGCCGTTCGTTCATTCTTTCTCCATGTCTTCGTTCACCCACCCCCTGCCCCTCCTGTACACACCCACGCAGACTCCCTAGCTATCATCCCTCGCCTCCGCACAAAGCAATCCCCAACCACCAACACCAACACATCCCACCCAACCCCACCCCACCCACCAATCACCCACCAACCATGGCCAAGGGCAACAAGTCCGCCGACGCCAAGGGCTCGCAGAAGCGCCAGAAGAAGATCCTGCGAGACAACATCCGCGGCATCACGCACGGCTCGATCCGGCGCCTGGCGCGCCGCGGCGGCGTGAAGCGCATCTCGTCTGAGATCTACGAGGAGGTGCGGCGCGTGCTGAAGAGCTTCGTGGAGGGCGTGGTGCGCGACGGCTCCGCGTACGCCGAGTACAGCCGCAAGAAGACCATCACCGCGTCGGACGTGGTGAACGCGCTGCGCAAGCGCGGCCAGGTCCTGTACGGCTACGCGTGAGCGGGAGGGAGGAAACCGTCTGCTCTCATTCCAACGTCTTCAGTGACGTTCTTCTATAGATGTTTTTTGTTTTATTTACCTTCTTCAGACTCTTCTCCTTCTCTTTTCTTTCCTTGGTCAAATCACCTGAACGGAGTATTGTTTTGAGTCGTCTCACTATTTATTGCCTGCCGCACACGCACGCGCTGATGCTGGACTTCATCATGCACTTTTGCTCCTGACAGACAACACGTCCACCCCACTCCCACCACGATTGCGCTTCTCCTCCCGACTTTTTAATTTCATTTATTCGAAGCCGACAACTCTCTGGTAGCTCACCAAGACGACGAATACCACGCCAGCTGAGACAAATTAACACCATCAACAAAAGAGTATCCTCAACAGACGAGAAAGAGACACAGCCAGTCTCAAGTCATCTCTTATCACAAACAATAGGCACCGCCATTAGCAGCGGCAATACAACTCACACAACGTGCATTGGCACCCGGAACAACACACACAAAAACAACAACAACAAACAAACAAACAAAGAAACAACACACGTCGCGCGAAAGGCGTACCGGACAGCCGCGTCCGAATGTTCCCTTTCCGCAGGGCCGGCGCAGCAGATCAGAGCACGCAGGACCTGCAGCGGCAGGTGGCGCAGCTGCGGGCGGAGCTGCAGGAGAGGAATGCGCACGTTGCGAGTCTCGAGCAGAGAAACGCCGACGACAAGTCCGTCTTCGACCGCGCGACGCGGCAGGTGGAGAGCGCCGCCGACGACCTGCGGGAGCGGCTGCGCGGCGTGCGTGCGGAGCTGGCCGAGGCGCGCGCGGAGGTGTCGCGGCTGCAGCAGCAGCGCAGCGAGCGCCAGCAGATGGCCGCCGACGCGCAGGGCGAGAGGGACGCGCTGCATCTGGAAGAGGAAAGGGCGAGCGAGCGGGAGGCGGAGCTGAAGACTGCCGTCGCTCAGCTGGAGACGCGGCTGGCGGCGGCGCAGGGGAGAAATGAGAGAATAATGCAGGCGTTTCATGATGGCGTAGAGCGGGAGGGGCGCGAACGCGCGGAGCTTGCGAAGGAGAGGGACAACATACGCGAGACGGCGGAGCGCGACCGGCAGGCGCTGGCGGAGGAGTGGAAGGGCGCGCTGGAGCTGGAAAAGGAGAGAGCGAGCGAGCGGGAGGCGGAGCTGAAGACTGCCGTCGCTCAGCTGGAGGCGCGGCTG
>JAQOSZ010000096.1:0-16731 GCA_030347455.1 Kentomonas sorsogonicus | reverse complement strand
CTCGCTGCGCTGCTGCTGCAGCCGCGACACCTCCGCGCGCGCCTCGGCCAGCTCCGCCCGCACGCCGCGCAGCCGCTCCCGCAGGTCGTCGGCGGCGCTCTCCACCTGCCGCGTCGCGCGGTCGAAGACGGACTTGTCGTCGGCGTTTCTCTGCTCAAGACTCGCAACGTGCGCATCCCTCTCCCGCAGCTCCGCCCGCAGCTGCGCCACCTGCCGCTGCAGGTCCTGCGTGCTCTGATCTGCGCCGGCCCTGCGGAAAGAGAACATTCGGGCGCGGCTGTCCGGCACGCCCTTTCGCGCGACGTGTGTTTGTTTGTTTGTTTGTTTGTTCGTTTTTGTGTTGTTCCGGGTGCCAATGCACGTCGCGTGGGTTGGTTTGCCGCTGCTAACGGCGGTGCCTCCTGTTTACGATAAGGGTTGACTTAAGACTGGCTGCGTCCTTTTCTTGTCTGTTGGGGATAATATTTTGCTGAAGTTGTTGATTTGTCTCAGCTGGTGTGGTATTCGTCACTCTGTTTAGTTACCAGAGAGTTATCGGCTCCGAATAATGAAAATAAAAAAAGACGGGAGGTGGTGCGCAATCGTGGTGGGAGTGGGGTGGACGTGTTGTCTGTCAGGAGCAAAAGTGCATGATGAAGTCCAGCATCAGCGCGTGCATGCGCGGCAGGCAACAAATAGTGAGAAGACTCAAACCAATATTCGGTTCAGTTGATTTGAATAAGGCAAAAAAAATAGAAGGAAAAGAGTCTGAAGAAGGTAAATAAAACAAAAAATCTATAGAAGAACGTCACTGAAGACGTTGGAATGAGAGCAGACGGTTTCCTCTCCCACACTCACGCGTAGCCGTACAGGATCTGGCCGCGCTTGCGCAGCGCGTTCACCACGTCCGACGCGGTGATGGTCTTCTTGCGGCTGTACTCGGCGTACGCGGAGCCGTCGCGCACCACGCCCTCCACGAAGCTCTTCAGCACGCGGCGCACCTCCTCGTAGATCTCAGACGAGATGCGCTTCACGCCGCCGCGGCGCGCCAGGCGCCGGATCGAGCCGTGCGTGATGCCGCGGATGTTGTCGCGCAGGATCTTCTTCTGGCGCTTCTGCGAGCCCTTGGCGTCGGCGGACTTGTTGCCCTTGGCCATGGTGGGTGCTGGGTGGTGGTGGGGTTGGGTGGGTGTGTGTTGGTGGTGGTGGTTGGGGATTGCTTTGCGCGAGAGCGAGAGATGATAGCTAGGGGATCTGCGTGGGTATGCAAAGAAGGGGGCAGGGGGGCGGTGGGAACGAAGACAATGAGAAAGAATGAACGAATGGCATCAATGAAGAGGCACACGGAAGAAAAAAGGGCAGCAGGAAAGATGGGGGAAGAGAGGAATCTCTACCAGCGGCACTAGACTGAGACAGACAAAAGAGAAGAAGAAGAAAGAGAGACACCACAGAAAGCACAGAAGGGAGAACGCCGTCTTCCGTTGGTGAGTCTGGGAAAAAGAGAGCAGCGAAAGAAGACATTGTAGATAATTTCTTTTCGTGTTTATTTTTGAATTAGAGGCGGGGAGTAAGTAAGCCTAGAGTGACATATATATAGCAATGGAAAATTTCAGTGAGGAGTAAGCAAATAATACACAAGCGATAAGAGCTCTGAGCAATGGAGCGTGCTTGAGATGAAAAGGGAAATGAAGAAACAAAGAAAATAGAAAAAAATAAAAACAACGGGGAGTAATGGGAAAACAATATAGGGAACGGGAGAATTGGCACCTTCCGCGTTCGTCGTGCATTCTCTGCGCAAGGAAAGAATGAATAAATTAAGTAATTAAAAATAAACGCAGTGAGAGCGTCTGACATCGAAGATAAAGGGAAAAAGTTGAGAGGCTAAAGAAAAGGGGAAGAAGGAAAACAAAATAGAAGGGAAAGCCAAAAGGAAAGAAAAACCTGCTGTGATGGGAACTAAGAGGCAATATGTTTTGATATGTGCCTCCGCGATTCGAGCAGCTGGAAATGCATTGTAAATCGCAAGTTGCCTCTGAATAGAGAAAACAAAAAAAGAGAGAGAACAAATCGCAAGTGTTGGGTCCAGAAAAGAAAAGGCAGAAGTTGAATTATTTTTCTTTAATTCGCAAGAGAGAAAAGGGCGACAGCTACTGCAGATGTTTCTCACTTTAACACTGTTTCTAATGACGAATATTTTGGGTGAGGAAGAAAAAAAACAAAAGTAATAATTCCATCCGCCTGTAAAAAAAAAAAAACGAGCAACAGGCACTATTGTGTGCGATGGGAGCCGCAGCCCTCGGCACTTCAGACATCAAGAAAAAGAACACAGGTAAGGGGGAAACAGACAAAGGGAATCACGGAAGCGTCAAGCAATCATACCCAGATAATGGTACCAATATTAAGAATTTCCTTCACCCGCCGCCTCCGCTCCTTCATGTCTACAATATTAGCCGCTTCGCCCCAATTGGTACATTTGACTGTGTCTACCACGATGTGCGTCAGTCCCGGGTAGCGCGCGCGGATCTGCTTGAGCTCCCCCAGCGTGTAGGGGGCTTGGTTGAGTTGGAGAAGGATTACCGTCGGCGGCAGCGGCGGCTGTGCCGGATCGTAGTAGAGCTTAACGGAGGGGAGGTCACGGATGCCGAAATACTTCAGTTGCGGCAGTTGGGAGACGACGTCGGCGTAAAAGGACTCCACTTCGTCCTGGGGGAGGGTGAGGGCTGGGTTAAACCACTTTCCTCTCCCCTCGATGTTTAGGTAAGTTGAGTCAAACTGTCTCTCCCCCCTCAGCAGCTGGTGCAGTTCCTTCCGACTGAGGACGCCCGTCTTGTAGTAGTCCTTCCACAGCTTGTAGAGACCTTCGCCGATGGAAGAGGGTGTCCAAAGTCCCCACGCGCCTCCGCCCCAGCAAGGTCAGGCGGAGAAAGGGGAACAGAATAGACGAACGCTCACCGCGCTGCGCCGCCTCTCGCGCGCGGCACTCCTCCACACGCAGCGGAAGTGTCTCCGTCATCTCTCGGCGCTCGGCGGCGTGACGCGCCTCCTGCTGTCGTAGCTGCGACTGCCGCCCCCGCCAGTTGGGCCTCCTGCTGCCGTAGCTGGGCCCTCAGCTCCGCCTCCCGCTCCCTCGCCCTCTCCTTCTCAAGCTCCAGCGCGCCCTTCCACTCCGCCGCCAGCGCCTGCCGGTCGCGCTCCGCCGTCTCGCGCATCGCGTCCCTCCTCGCATGCTCCGCGCGCTCGGCGGCCCTCCTGCTCTACGCGCTCGTGAACGCCTGCATCCTTGCTCTCATTCCTCCCTGCGCCGCCGCCAGCTGTGCCTCCAGCCGACTCTTCCTCCCTGTGCTGCTCCTGCGCCGCCGCCAGCCGCGGCTCGCCAGCTGAGCGACGCGAGTCTTCAGCCTCCGCCTCCCGTGTCGCATACGCGCCTGCGCCTTCTCCGTTGCAGCGGCCGCCTCTCGCGCTGCACATCCGCCCGCACGCGCCGCACCTTCTCCGCAATGTAGTCGTCCATGCGCGCCAGCTCCGCCGCGTGCGCCGCGCGCATCGCTGTGATCTCCTGTCGATACCACTCGACGCTGGGGTCTGCGGGGGCGTCGGTCATGGCTGAGACTTTGGTGACGTTGTTTGGAGATAATTGCAGCTAAAATGTGAGTAGAAATGGTTCTGTGCTGTACAGGCGGTGCCGCGTGTGTGCGGTTGGCTGGATGAATGAGTGGTTGAGTGCTCCTTTTTTTGTGTGTCTACGTGAGATAGATGGAAGCTCTTTTAATCAAAACAAAAATGATTATGTTTGATAGAAACCACGAGTTGTGGAGGAGAAGAAAGAGTGAAAGTGGCTAGCCGACACGGCCGCCGCGGCGCAGCGTCGGAAGCAGAGTGTACACAACGTTCTGCAGCAGCTCTGAAGCTATGTTCAAGTAGCAGAAATCGTGCCCGGGTGGGTGCGCACTGGCGTTAGAAATGCAATGTGCGCCCAGCGCCATACTTGATGACCTGTGATGAACCATTCTCAAGAGTACAATTAAGCAAAAAGTATCAAATATCCTGCTGAGAAGGGACTAGAAAGTGAATGGGGTGTTTTCATCAACAGAAAGGGATTTAAAAATAAAAAAAGAGACGAGCAAAACAAAAGTGTGAGTAAAGTGTAAAGTAATAGTAGAATCTGTTAGTGCAGATAAATCTGGAAGATGTTCTCATTTGTTAAACGAAAACACAGCACGGAAATAAAAAGAAAAGCAGAAAGCAATTAAACAAGATCTATGACGCACTTTAAACGATAATACTGCTGTGAAAAGTGAGTATCTGTTGTGATAAAAACAGTAAAACAAGGACACGAAGCGCATCACCACTGCGGTGCGACATTGTGTAAGCCGAAGTTGAGGACCATTAAAAGAGAGAGAGAAAAAAAAAGAGGGAAGTTAGTGCATTATCCTTACTGCCGAGAGAGTGTATCTGTTGTCCCGACTAAGGCTCCGCCTCCTCTCAGTTGTAATCGTCGTAATCCTCCTCGGACGAGTCCCACACATCCTCCCAGTCGTCCTCGGCCCCACTGCCGCTGCTGCCGCTGCTGCCGTACTCTTCCCCCTCCTCCCCCCACTCCTCCTCCATCTCATCGCCCCAGTCGATATAGTCCCCGGCAAACGCATAGCCCTCCTCATCGCTGCCGTCACTCTCGGCGGAGTCTCCCGCGGAGGCGCCGCCGTCATCATCGGCGGGGAGATGCACCCGCTGCTTCTGACGGCACACAGGGCAGCGCACCACCGCCACCGCCGCCGCCGCCTCCGCCCGCCGCCCGGTGGTGGTGGTGCCGACGCCGCTGTGGTGGCTGCTGCTGCTGCTGCGGCGGCGGAGGGCGTGGCGTGCCATGTGGAAAACGCAGCGGCGGCACACGCGATGGCAGCAGCGGAGGGTGAAGGGCGCGACACAGCGCACCGCGTCAGCGCTCGCGTTCGCACCCGCGGCTGTGCGGTCCTCATTAGAAGTGGTGTTTAACGGCTCTGCCGCCGCCCCTGCGGTTGTCGATGCTGCTGTTGCTGTTGCTGCTGTAAGAGTAGTATCGTTTCCACCGCCGCCCCCGCCTCCGCTGCTGCTGCGTGTCCGCTGCCGACTCCCTGCGTCTACCGCCACCTCTGTCCCCCACGGCTCGAGGCACACGGGGCACTGCGGCTGCACCGCCTCCGCCAGCAGTCCGAGCTGCCGCAGGGCGCGCGGGAGCGCCGCCGACAGCGACGCGTGCAGTGCGGCGGCGCGCGCCATCATCCGGGCCCCCGCCCACCTTGCCCCCGCGCGGCGAGGGCCGGCGTCACCCCCGCCGCCGCCGCTGTCTAGAACCGTCGGCACGCCGCCCGGCACGGCTTCGCTGGCGGCAACTGCCGCGACGCGTGCGGCGACGGCGGCGACGGCGGTGTCATACACGGTGATGTCGCGCAGCAGCGCCGACCACCTCGGGTTCCGAGCGCGCGCCGCACCTCCCACGCCGCGGTCTGCACCGGGTGGCTGCCGCGCGCAACGAGCACGCACACGGGGGAAAGCGCGCCGCTCAGGGTCGCCAGCAGCCGACGCGCCCGCTCGCCCGACGCGGCATAGCTCCCCACCACCGCCAGCGCCTGGACCACGTCCGCCTCGCCGGGGACCTTGCCGCCGCGCGCGCCGTCGCGCAGCGTGTCCACCGCGTCGTGCAAAGACGGGTGCTGCTTGAGGAGGGCCTGCATCTGCGCCAGGCACAAGTGCGCCGCCTCACGCCCCGCTCCGTCCTCCTCGTCAGGCGACGCTCCGCCACCTTGCGGCTGCTTGGCCCCGTCAGAGGAATCACCGCCGCTCTCGGCGGGCGGATCATTACCACAGGGCTCCTCCCGCTCCTCGTCTGCCGGATCGTCGCACGGCTGCCTCCCCTCCCCGCACGACTGCTGACACGGCGGTGACTGCGGCTGCGACTGCGGCTCCTTCCCCTGAGCGCACCGAAGAACGTCCTTGTTTACGGAGACGGCGCACTCCGGGTGGTGTGTGTCACCGATGCAATGGAAATATTGACGGCGTGCACTGTGCAGCGCAGGCAGGAAAGGCAGCGGGGGATGGCAAAGGCCGCTTGTCGCGCGGGCACTGTTAAAAAAGATGGAGTGGGGACAGATTGCGCGAGAGGAAGGACAAATAAAAAGAGAGACACTACTTCGCAGCAACTGCAGCAAACGGAGTGACGCTGAGTGATACAAGAGCAGCAGCTGGCGGTTGCATGATTGGATGAGCATGCTTATGCAAAATAAGGGGGGGGGGGGGGGCGGAGTACGAGAAAAGTGTGCTCCGCAAAGGAGAGAGGAGGGGAGGGGGGAGAAGAGGAATGGTTTCATAAGCACGGTGGATGTGGGATTGAAACACAGCAGGGTAGCAAATGGTGATACAAGTGACGGAAGAGATCTACAGAAAGAAATCAACTGCGCTCGATAAAAAAGAAAAGAAATGAGAAAGAGAAGTACTCTCAACCGAAGCGCTGGAACAGTGAAACGGATGTAAAGGTGGGTGCCGCTGTGACGCAGGCACATACAAAGACACACACAAATGCAACTACTCACAGCTATGCATACGGAGGCGCCGAAAGCATTCCACAGAGCGGAGGCAGAATAAGGGGAGTAACGTTAAACAGTTCTGATATACAGAAGAAGAGTGCAGAGAGAGGGAGAGATTGAGAGAGAGACGAAAATAGACATGCGTGAGCGCGTGCAAGAGAAGACGGGGGCAGGTCAGCAGGCAAGACTAACTCTGTGTAATCCGAGGGTGCTCGGCGTGCGAAGCCTTCCCCGCCCTGTTCATGCAGCACGCACACACAATTTACAGCTTCACACATAGGCAGCGGGCCGCCTTATGTAGCAGCGCGCTGAGTGAGTATCAGGCGCGCACCAGAATAGAAGAAAGAAAAGTGTACTAGGTTTGAGATCAACTGAGAACGAAAAAAAAAGGAAAGAGAGAGATTGATTCATGCAAAGCAGCAGACACCACTTCCATTTTGATCAGTATTGTTTGTCTTCGCAGCTCTAACGTGAAGAACTCCGCCCATCTCTATACATACTGCCGCTACCTAAGGAAAACAGACCTGATGCTCACTGATACGAAAAAAAAAAGAAAATGTCGAAAATGTGGGCATCGACGCAGGAGCAGAAAATCTGAAGGTTTGGGGGAGGGGCAAGTTCAAGCACAAGAAACAAAACAAAACAAAAAACATAGAGATAGCTGCAAATGCCCTGCAGTAGCATAGTTGAGACGATGCTTCACTGATACGGGGAGGGGCGGAGAGGATGAGGTGACGATTGTAGAAGGAGCGGCGGATAGGAGCTACTGTGTGCGTATGTAGCGACAAAAGCAAAGCACCACTACATTAACACTATGGTATAGCCATAAGCATCACGGAGATCATCTTCCCTGCGGTGCGACCTTGGCTCACGCGTGTCATACCCCTGCCAGTCAGTACAGCACTGAATATCGACCTCCACCCACTGAATCCGTGGAAAGCGGTAACTCAAGTCAGCGAAAGAACCCACAGTATATTCCGTTCGCCTCAGGTTCAACCGCGGCAGGTTCCAAGGAGTACCGGAGAGCCACTTTTCCCCCTCCACCGACGTCAGTGAGGGAAGGTGACTAAAGGAGAGATTCTGCAGCTTCGGAAGGTGACGAAGAACGCGGTCAGCGAAGTCAAAGGCGGCGAGGGAGGGTATGTCGTAGTTGTAATCCGCATACTCAGCCTCCTCGCCAGAAGCGTTGAAATAGAGCTGCTCCACTTCTTCCTTCTCAAGGAGTTTTCGCATCGCAGCATCGGTGGGGAAGCCGACGTCACACAGCGCGAGGTAAAGCTCCCACAGGCCACGCGCCTGCGCACTCGTGTCTCTTCCATGCCCGTGTCCTTCCTTCGCCGACTTACCAAGAAACCTCTTGCTGATCTCTTCCTGCGTGCCGCCGAGAGCGCGGCACAGAAAACTTATCTGAATAAGAGCATTTTGCTCGATGGTCGACTTGTTTGCAGAGGACTCATCGCTCTGCTCACTGTCAGCAGGCGCAGGGGTAGCGTCGGTGCCCACACTCGCAGACGCCTCAAATGCTGTTGCGACGGCGACGGCACTGCGGTAGGCAGCAAGTGCAAAAGTCTTACGCTCCGTCTCCTCCTCCCTCTCTAGTTCATGGCGTGCCGCCGCTTCCGCACCCAGAAGTAGCTCCAGAGCCGTGGCCGTGACGGCAGCAATGACACTCCGCAGGCGTTGGCCCTCCGCCTCCACCCGATCACAGTGCTCCCGCCACTCGCTGTCTGAGAAGCGCGCCGCCGCCGCCATCTCCTCCGTCACCTCCCGGAGCTCTGCCGCGTGTTGTTCCTGCAGTGCCTCCAACTGTTGCTTATAGTTATCCCGCTCTTTACGGAGCTCTTCGTTCTCCTCCGTCAGCGCCGCCATCCGGCCGTTCATTTGCTGTGCCGTCTCTCTGAGTTTCTCATTCTCAGAGCGCAACTCCTCGTTTTCGTTGAGAGCATGCGTCAGTGCTTTCCGCATCTCTGCGTTGGGAGCATTGTCTGCATTGGTCATGAGATTCGAGCTCATTATTACTGTTTGTATCAGTATTTGTTTTCGTAGTCCTGTGATGAGAAAGAAAGAGCCGCTGAGTTCCAACGCAAAGTTCTCAATAAAGGAAGAAAAGAAGAGAAAAAGCAAGGGTGTGTGTGGTTAACGTGCTCTAGTACTAGTAAATGAATACGTCTTTACCTAGAAAGTGAAAATATGCTACTTCTTCGCTGTGTGGTACCTTTTATACGATATAAGTGCTACAGAAGACTGGGGACAGAGTGATGGGGTGGATGGGAAAAAGGAAAAGTGCTTACTGTAATACCATGGTTTTCTCTCTCGAATTATAATGCGCACACGACGCATGCATAATATATATAATAACGAATCAAAAAAAAAAAAAACACAACAACACGCTGTATATTTGTGATCTCTTGCAAGGAGGCGCATGCAACAAACAAGAAACGAATTGCCGTATAAACTGAAAAAGAAAGTTGAAGTTGATGAAAGGAAGAAGAAGTAATTCAATTCAAGTGCGAAATAGTGAAGACGGGAAGTATGATACACGACGTTCACTGTTGTGTGGAGCAATTTTGTTGCACCACTCGTGTTTAATGGCTCTAAAAGTATAAGAATAGAATGAAGAGGGGGAAAACACTGAGAGTGGTTGTGAAAGCAGATGATGAACAATATAATTAAACCTACACGAGACTACTCATCCTCCCAGCGAATAATCCCCCCGCCCGCCTCCTTCACACGCCTCTTCCTCTCCTCCATGTCGGCAATACTCGCGTACTCCCCCCAGTCAGTGCAGCGGGAGCCGTGGACAAACAGATACCTCAGCCGGGGGCAGCGCTTGTGGAGAGCAAGGAGATCGGCGACGGTGTAGTCGGTGCTGTAAAGGCGTATCACCAGCAGTGTCCGCGCAGCGCCCGCCAGAGCCCGCAGCGCCCCCGGCGACGACAGCGGCGAGAGGTGGGAGACATGTAGATATTCAAGCTTCGGCAGTTGGCGGAGGAGGCGGTGAAAGAAGTCATAGGCGGTTGCCGTGGGCGGAATGGCGTAGTTGAACTCTTCATAGTCTGGACCGTGCCCGAAAGCGTTAAAGCACAGCACGTCTACCTGATCCTCAGTCTCCAGTAATTTTGCGATGGCGGCATCGGTTGGAAAGCCGACGTCACACAGCGCGAGGTACAGCTCCCACAGGCCGCGCGCCTGCGCACTCGTGTCTCGAACATACTCATGTCCTTCCTTCGCCGACTTCCCAAGAAACCTCTTGCAGATCTCCTCCTGCGTGCCGCCGAGAGCGCGGCACAGGCACTGCAGCTGCGCCTCCGCACAGGCGGCGGCGGTCTCCCTCGCGCTCGCCGCAGCGCGCGCCTCCCTACGCGCCGCCGCCGCAACAACGAGCCGATACGCGTCGCGCGGCGGCAGCAGCTGCGTCGCGCCCTCCGCCTCCTTAACAAGCCGCCGCCGCGCCGCCGCCTCCCCCTCCAGCACCTCCCGCCGCGCCGCCGCCTCCGCGCCCGCCGCCAGCCCCGCGCACGCGAGTGCCAGAGACCGGTCAGCCGCACGCGCGGCGCCGCGCCACGAGCCTCGCTGCAGCTCTGCGGCGCCGCTGCCGTCCCTCTCCCCGCCGCCTCCGCCGCCGCCGCCGCCGGCAGCGCTGCAGTTGCGGCAGCACACCGCCAGCGCGGCGCGTGGGGAGCGCCAGCGCGCGCCCGCCACCAGCGCCTCCGCCGCACACGCGCGGACGGCCGGGTAACTCGCGGCCCACGCCGCGCGAGCGGGGGCGCGGCGCAGCATGCCGGTGCGGGGGGAGAGACAGTAGCAGTAGTAGCAGCGGAGGGCGATACTTCTTTCGCTTCCTACTTTACACAATCAGCTACGAGGCAGCGAGGGGGCACTGTAGAGTAGTCACGGTGTCTGGTGAGTAGAAAACAAAAGAAGAAGAAAGGGGAAGGAAAGGGGAGGAGGAGGAGAGACAGAAGTGGGAGTGATAGTTCAACAATAGCAGAGAGCGGCGGGAGGAAAAGAAAAAAAACAAACAGAGCCGTTCTCCAGGAAGGAAACACCTCTGGCAACGAAGAGAGAGAGAGAAGAAGAGAAGCAGCTGGCCCACCTGTCGTCGTTGTAGGGTGTGGCGGCGGCAGCGGCACCATACAGAACGTGCGTCGAAGCCTCACCAGAATGAGGTTGGCACGCGCACGTAACAGTGCCACGGCGCCGCCGCCAGCACGGACGCCCGTCGCCGCCCTCATCCCGCCGCTCAGGCTTCATCGGCCTCCTCGGCAGCGGCCGGGCGCAGCGCTCCTCGAAAAAGAATAATGAGACAGAATGAAACCGTTGAAATAATGAAAAGAAGTTGATGAGAGAAATGAAAAGAAGAGATGCGCGAGCAATAATAATAATAATAATAAAGTCTCACGCAATACTTGGCAATAACACGTGTATGACGGTGTCACTGGGAAACACGAAAAGAACTCTCGAGCTTCAGCGGCGAGGCCAACCAAAGCACGGGACCAGAGCGAGACAAAGCAAATACTACACCTCGTTGAATGAAACCTGCGAGTGCGTCGTAGGGAAAAAGCGTGCGTTACAAGAAAAGAAAAAAAAACACAGAAGAAACCATGAAGAGAGAAAGAGTGAGAGAGAGAAAAGGTGTGGTGGTGGAGGGAGCAGTGTAACGTTCACAACTGCGTGTTAAGAGCGTGTGTTGCACCTGGCACTCCGCGGAGAGAGAGACCTTTCAACACGAATAGTAAACTCGCAAGCCTGTGACAGCGCAGAGGCAACAAAGGCAGGGGCCGCACACAGCAGTACCCCGGAAATCCCCTTAGCGGCTTCAGATCAGTCGCCACCGCCGCCGGCGGGGCACACCAGCTCGCGCGCGGGCTGACCACCGTACCAGCTCCTCCGTCGCCGCACACGCGCAGCGCCGGCAGCGGCAGCAGCTCCGTCAGCCTCTCCCGCTCGCGTGTGTGTGCGTGAGTGTGTGGTGCACCAGGGTACTCTAAAGAGGGTACAACGAGGAAGAGAGGTGGAGGCACTAAGGCATGCCGCACTCTCCTTGTCCTCGCCGGCAAGGTGTCGCGAGTGAGAGAGAGAGCGCATGTGTATATCAATCCGAAACAAAACGACTGGTGGCCCAGTCATGCTTGGAGGGTGTAAATCTTGTCGGAGGGAAGGCACGAATAAAGGAGCTTAGGATAAGAAGGTGGAGGGGAAGAGAGGACGGAAGGTGAGGAGGTGTGTCAGCACTTATTACTAATAGGTAAATCACACAGCGATGAAAGGAAACGGCATAAACTCAGCACGCAAATGGAAGAGAGAGGAGGAGAATATTACCCAATACAGCCCAGACAAGACATTGGGCACAAAAGGGACAGAAGAAGTAAAAAAAGAAAAAGATAGAGAAACCACGAAGAAGAGAAAACGCCAGTGACACTTTGAGTCTCCTGCGGTTTGCGTAGAGTGAAAGCCTGAAGTGTGATAGTGAATGAAAATAAGAAAGTGAAAATTCAGTGTAAAGAATTCTTCCGTCATAATCGTGCGAGGTTTGCGAGCTCCCTACAGCTTTACAAGGGAATCAAGAGAGAATAGAGAGAGAAAAAAGAGGGGTAGGAGACAAAAACTAGGAAAATAATAAGAGAAGCTACAATGAAAGCGCTACACTAATTCGCAGGAAGCGTATTCTCAATCGTTAGCTGCTTCGAGAAGTAGTCAGGAAGCAGATGCTCCATTCCAGAAGTGAAATGTGGGGAGTGGGAGAAAGAAGGCACTCTGGCCTACCACAATTCCCAAGGCACCTACTCACTTTCAAGGAGGCAAAAGCTTTCCAATCGTAAAGCAAGCATACTCTTTCCAGTTTTATTTTTCATAATCTAATACCAATCACGTGAGCACCACTGCATTCAAAAAAGTATCTTTTTTCTTCTTTCAAATACAACGCATTGAGAAGTGAAATCACTCCACATCGTCATCGCTGACGTTCAAGCGAGGCCTCCCCAGCCTCTCTCTCTTCCACGCCTCGTTGACAGCACTCGAGATCACCTTGAAGAGGGCTTTGAGGCCCGCCAGCGCGGGCACAGCAACGTCACTCGCGTGTTTACTCCTGCAGAGAGGAAGCATCAGCGGCGCCAGCTTGTGTGCAAGGGCAACGGTGGGCGGCGGAGGATCCTCACACAGTTTTGACAACACTTCAGCCGCCAGTTTGCACGCGCTTCGACAATAGCCGTTCCCGCCAGCGACGCGCGCGAGGGCAGTGCGAGTTTCGGGGTGCCAAAACACCGTCTTGCGGCACTCGGCGTTGGCGTTGAGGAGCTGCCGCAGCACTCGAAGTGCGCCAAGGCACTTTTGTTGCCGCGGCTCATCACGTCGCGCAAGGCCGTCGGTCACGGCCTCCAGCACCTGCGGCAGCGCGTGGGTCTCCAGGAGGGTGCGTCCTCTGCCGCCGTCCTTGCCCTCGCCCTCGGCACCGTGCCTGGCGGACGCCACAACGAGGCGAGCGGCAAGCACATCGTAGTCGAAGTAATGGTAATGGCCTGCGCAGTCACCGCTGTGCCTCAACGCCTCTTGGAGCACACCAGCCTCGAGCAAGCACCGCACCTGCTGCGCGCTGCCGGCTGCCACGTACGTCGCAAGGGAGGCCTCTTCCGAGACACTTCCATGGCTTGTACTCTTGAGCGCCGCGGCGATGACGGGGACGAATCCGGCGTCGAGAAAGGCCTGCGCCCGCTCCTCGGAGCCCTTGCCGGGCGCCAGAGTGAGGCCATCCCACAGTTTGGTGGCACCCGCGACGTTAAATGCGCCCTCCATGGCTACGGAACGTGTGTTTCCGGAGGTGCTCTGGTACAAACGCAGCAGGGCCGGCAGCGCTTCGCGCACCTGGGCGGGCGTCGCGGCAGGGCTGCGATAACACAGCACACTCAGTAGCTGACGGGGACGATCAGCGGCGCGGGCGTCCGCACACCGCACGTGTGCGAGGTAGTCGGCGGTCAGCGGAATGAGGCCGTGTGCACGGAGAATCACGCAGCACTCGTCGCCGCTCTCGGCTATCGCACAGAGCCAGGCCCATGCGCCGTCCGTGGCGGGGCCGTCCTGCGTGGCGGCGGAGACCAGCAGAGGCACAAGCCGGTCGCGCACAAGCGCCGTGCTTGCCGTCCTCTCCTCCGCGTCTTCACCGCCGCAGTAGGCGAACCTCTGCACCACATCCGGCGGCGTCATGTTGCGCAGCCGCGACGGGGGCTCGCACGAGCACAGTGCATTGACGACACCCGCGTCGAGCAGCACCGCCCGCTGCGCCGCGCTGCCGCCCGCCAGGCGGTGCGCCAGATGCCACGCGTCGCTCTCCGCGTCCTCCCAGTCGCTGCGCAGCGCGTCGACCAACACGCGCGCCGCCCCCGCGTCCAGCGCCGCCTGCAGGTGCGCTGGCGTGCCTCCGCCGATGAGGGAAGTCGCGGCCTGCAGGGCGGCGGTCATCTGTGTCGGGTCGCGCGCGCAGTCGAGAACGCCGGGGAGCGCGGCGCGCGCCTGCGCCGGAGTCGCAAAGTCAAAGCTGCAGTGAAACATAGCGGAGAAGGCTTTCTCCGCCGAGCCGCGAGCCTCCCACCGCAGGTGCTTTCCGGCGTGCGCGCGCTCCTCCGACACCAGCGCGACGAGCGTGGCGGCGGCGCCGGCGTCCAGCACCGCGCTGCGCACCCGCGGCGCCCGCTCCCCCGCGACCTCGATCACCTTCAGCGCCATCTCTCGCCCGGCCCCGCCGCCCCGCAGCAGCGCGCAGACGGCGGCGGCGTCAGCGGAGCCGACGACGGCGTCGAGTGCCCTCTCGTCGCAGTACAGTCCGAGCGCGCGCCGCACCTCCCACGCCGCGGTCCGCACAGGGTGGCTGCCGCGCGCAACGAGCACACACACGGGGGAAAGCGCGCCGCTCAGGGTCGCCAGCAGCCGACGCGCCCGCTCGCCCGACGCGGCATAGCTCCCCACCACCGCCAGCGCCCTGACCAAGTCCGCCTCGCTGGGGACCTTGCCGCCGCGCGCGCCGTCCCGCAGCGTGTCCACCGCGTCGTCCAAAGACGGGTGCTGCTTGAGGAGGGCCTGCATCTGCGCCAGACACAAGTGCGCCGCCTCACGCCCCGCTCCGTCCTCCTCGTCAGGCGACGCTCCACCATCTTGCGGCTGCTTGGCCCCGTCAGAGGAATCGCCGCCGCTCTCGGCGGGCGAGTGATTACCAGAGGGCTCCTCCTGCCCCTCGGCTGCCGGATCGTCGCACGGCCGCCTCCCCTCCCCGCACAACTGCTGACGCGGCAGTGACTGCGGCTGCGACTGCGGCTCCTTCTGCTGAGCGCACAGAAGAATGTCCTTGTTTACGGAAGCGGCGCCCTCCGGGTGGTGTGTGTCGCCGATGCAATGGAAATATTGACGGCGTGCACTGTGCAGCGCAGGCAGGAAAGGCAGTGGGCGATGGCAAAGGCCGCTTGTCGCGCGGGCACTGTTAAAAAAGTTGGAGTGGGGAGAGACCGCGCGAGAGGAAGGACAAATAAAAAGAGAGACACTACTTCGCAGCAACTGCAGCAAACGAAGTGACGCTGAGTGATACAAGAGCAGCAGCTGGCAATTGCATGATTGGATGAGCATGCTTACGCAAAATGTGGGGGGGGGGAGGCGAAGTACGAGAAAAGTGTGCTACGCAAAGGAGAGAGGAGGGGACGGGGGAGAAGAGGAATGGTTTCAAAAGCACGGTGGGTGTGGGATTGAAACACAGCAGGGTAGCAAATGGTGACACAAGTGACAGAAGAGCTCTGCAGGAAGGAATCAACTGCGCTCAGTGAAAAGGAAAAGAAATGAGAAAGAGAAGTACTCTCGACCGCCGCGCTGGAACAGTGAAACGGATGTAAAGGTGGTGCCGCTGTGGCGCAAGCACAGACAAGCACACACACACACAATCGCAACTACTCACAGCTATGCATACGGAGGCGCCGAAAGCATTTCACAGAGCGGAGGCAGAACAAGGGGAGTAACGTTGAACAGTTCTGACAGACAGAAGAAGAGTGCAGAGAGAGGGAGAGATTGAGAGAGACGGAAACAGACATGCGTGAGCGCGTGCAAGAGAAGACGGGGGCAGGTCAGCAGGCAAGACTAACTCTGTGTAATCCGAGGGTGCTCGGCGTGCGAAGCCTTCCCCGCCCTGTTCATGCAGCACGCACACACAATTTACAGCTTCACACATAGGCAGCGGGCCGCCTTATGTAGCAGCGCGCTGAGTGAGTATCAGGCGCGCACCAGAATAGAAGAAAGAAAAGTGTACTAAGCTTGAGAGAAACTGAGAACGAAAAAAAAAAAAAAGAGAGAGAGAGAGAGAGAGAGAGAGAGAGATCGATTTATGCAAAACAGAAGGTACCACTTCCATTTCGATCAGTATTGTTTGTCTCCACAGCTCAACTGTAAATACCTCCGCCCATCTCTATACATACTGCCGCTAGCTAAGGAAAAAAGACCTGATACTCACTGATACGAAAAAAAAAAGAAAATGTTGAAAATGTGGGCATCGACGCAGGAGCAGAGAAGCTGAAGGTTTGGGGGAGGGGCAAGTTCAAGCACAAGAAACAAAACAAAACAAAAAAACATAGAGGTAGCTGCAAATGCCCTGCAGTAGCATAGTTGCAACGATGGCTTACTGATACGGGGAAGGGGAGACAGGGTGAGGTGAAAATTATAGAAGGAGCGGAGGACAGGAGCTACTGTGTGCGTATGTAGCGACAAAAGCAAAGCACCACTACATTAAGACCATGGTATAACCATAAGCCTCACGGAGATCATCTTCCCTGCGGTGCGGCCTTGGCTCACGCGTGTCATACCCCTCCCAGTCAGTACAGCACTGAATATCGACCTCCACCCACTGAATCCGTGGAAAGCGGTAACTCAAGTCACCGAAAGAACGCACAGTGTATTCCGTTCGCCTCAGGTTCAACCGCGGCAGGTTCCACCGAGTACCGGAGAGCCACTGTTCCCCTTCCACCGACGCCAGTGAGGGAAGGTGACTAAAGGAGAGATTCTGCAGCTTCGGAAGATGACAAAGCACGCGGTCAGCGAAGTCAAAGGCGGCGAGGGAGGGTATGTCGTAGTTGTTATCCGCATAATCAGCCTCCTCGCCAGAAGCGTTGAAATACAACTGCTCCACTTCTTCCTTCTCAAGGAGTTTTCGCATCGCACCATCAGT
>JAQOSZ010000095.1:0-25891 GCA_030347455.1 Kentomonas sorsogonicus | reverse complement strand
GGTGTGCAAAGGAGGGGCAGGAGGGTGAGCGAAGACAATGAGAAAGACATGAACGAACGGCATCAATGAGGAGGCAGACGGAAGAAAAAAGGCATCAGGAAAGATGAGGGAACAGGAAAATTCCTACCAGCGGCACTAAACAGAGATAGACAGAGAGGAAGAGAGAGGCATCACAAAAAGCACAGAAAAGACAATGCCGTCTCGCATTAACGAGTGTGGGAAAAAGTGGCTAGTGACATTTGCCAACCCATGCACAAAAGCTAAAATCAAGTGGCGAAGAAAGGTACCGTAAATAATTTCGTTTGGTGGTTTTGTTAGAGCGGGAGTAAGAAAGCCTGAAATGATATATATATAGCACTGGGAAAGTGCAATGAGAATTGAGCAATTTCTAAACAAGCGGTAAGAGCTCCAAGCAATGCAGCGTGATTGAGATGAAAATGAAGAAGAAGAAGAAGAAAAAGGGGGGAGGAGAGCGAAGAGTAATAGTTGATAGTATTTACAGGGAATGAAGAAATCGACACCTTCGGTTTCCGTCGTGCATTCTCTGAGAAAAACATAGGTCATTTGCTCATCCGAAGAAAAGAAAACAATAAAGGAAGCAACAAGCACTGTTGCGTGCGATGGGAGCCGCAGCCCTCCGCACAAAAGACAGCAGGCAAAAAAGGCAAAGGTAAGGAGGAAACGGATCTAAGGAATCACAGAGGCAGCACGCAATCAATACCAGGTAATCGTGTCAATATTAAGAATTTCCTTCACCCGCTGCTGCCGCTCCTTCATGTCCTCAATGTTAGTCGTTTCGCCCCAATCGGTGCATTCGTCGCTGCTCAGCGCGATGTACTCCAGTCCCGGGTAGCGCGCGCGGACCTGCTTGAGCTCCTCCAGCGTGTAGGGGGCTAAGTTGAGTTGGAGAGCAGTTACCGACGGCGGCAGCGACGGCTGTGCCGGATCGTAGTAGAGCTTGACAGAAGGGAGGTCAGCGATGCCGAGCCATTCCAGTTTCGGCAGTTGGGAAACGACCTCGGCGTAAAAGGACTCCACTTCGTCCTGGGGGAGAGTGAGGGCTGGGGATTCCCACTTTAGTCTCCTCTCGATGTTTATGTAAGTTCTGTCAATCTGTGTCTCGCCCCTCAGCAGCTCGCGCAGTTCCTCCTGACTGATGACGCCCGCCTTGTAGTAGTCCTTCCACAGCTTGTACAGACCTTCACCGATGGAAAGAGTGTCATAGTCTCCCTCGTGCTTCCGCCCCAGCAAGGTCAGGCGGAGGAAAGAGAGTAGCGCGGGTTTTGGTGCCTCTGCCGCATGCGCCTCTGCCGCCGTCCGCTGCTCCATCCCGATGCGCGCGAGGGAGCAGTATTCTGCGAGCGGGAGATACATGAGCTGCGCGCGCGCCGCCTGCGCCGCCTCAATCGCCTCTCGCGCGCGGCACTCCTCCACACGCAGCGGAAGTGTCTCCGCCATCTCTCGGCGCTCGGCGGCGTGACGCGCCTCCTGCTGCCGTAGCTGAGCCCTCAGGTCCGCCTCCCGCTCTCTCGCCCTCTCCTTCTCCAGCTCCAGCGCGCCCTTCCACTCCTCCGCCAGCGCCTGCCGGTCGCGCTCCGCCGTCTCGCGTATGTTGTCCCTCTCCCTCTCAAGCTCCGCGCGCTCGCGCCCCTCCCGCTCTACGCCCTCCTGAAACGCCTGCATCATTCTCTCATTCCTCCCCTGCGCCGCCGCCAGCTGCGCCTCCAGCCGACTCTTCTCCTCCCTGTGTTGTTCCTGCACCTCCGCCAGCTGGGCCCTCAGCTCCGCCTCCCGCTCTCTCGCCCTTTCCTTCTCCAGTTGCAGCGCGTCCCTCTCGCCCTGCACCCCCTCCCGCACGCGCCGCACCTTCTCCACAATGTAGTCGTCCATGCGCGCCAGCTCCGCCGCGTGCGCCGCGCGCATCGCTGTGATCTCCTGTCGATACCACTCGACGCTTGGGGCTGCGGGGGCGTCGGTCATAGCTGAGACTTTGGTGATATTGTTTGGAGATAACTACAGCTAAAATGTGAGTAAAAATGGTTCTGTGCTATACAGGTGGTGCTGCGTGTGTGTGTGGATGAGTGGATGAGTGGACGAGTGGTTGAGTGTTCCTTTTATTTCTTCTTTTGTCTACGTGAGATAGATAGATGCTTTTTAATCAGAATAAAAAAGCTTATGTTTGCTAGAAGCTACGAGTTATGGAGGAGAAGAAAGAGTGAAAGTGGCTAGCCGACACGGCCGCCGCGGCGCAGCGTCGGAAGGAGAGTGTACACAACGTTCTCCAGCAGATCTGAAGCTATGTTCAAGTAGCAGGACTCTTGCCCAGGTGGGTGCGCAAACAGTTCGAAATACAATGTCCACCCAGCACCATACTTGATGACCTGTGATGCACCATTCTTAAGAGTACGAAATAGCAAAAAGTATCAAATGTCCTGCTGAGAAGGGACTAGAAAGTGAATAGTGCGGTTTCATCAGTAGAAAGGGATTTCAAAATATAGAAAGAGACCAGCAAAATAAAAGTGTGAGTAAAGTGTGAAGTAATAGTAGAATCTGTCGGTGCGGTAAAATCTGGAATATGTTCTCATTTGTTAAACAAGAAGACAGCACAGAAATAAAAAGAAAAGCAGGAAAGAAGTGAACAAGATCTATGACGTACTTTAAACGATAATATTGCTGTGAAAAATTAGTATCTGATGTGATAAAAACAGTAAAACAAGGGCACGAAGCGCATCACCACCGCGGTGCGATATTGCGTAGGCCGAAGTTGAGGACCATTAAAAGAGAGAGAGAAAAAAAAGAGGGAAGTAAGTGTATTATTTTGACTGCCGAGAGAGAGTATCTGTTGTCCCGACTCAGGCTCCGCCTCCTCTCAGTCGTAATCGTCGTAATCCTCCTCGGACGAGTCCCACACATCTTCCCAGTCGTCCTCGGCCCCACTGCCGCTGCCGCTGCTGCTGCTGCCATACTCTTCCCCCTCCTCCCCCAACTCCTCCTCCATCTCATCGTCCCACTCGATATAGTCCCCGACAAACGCATAGCCCTCCTCATCGCTGCCGTCACTCTCGGCGGAGTCTCCCGCGGAGGCGCCGCCGTCATCATCGGCGGGAAGATGCACGCGCTGCTTCTGACGGCACACAGGGCAGCGCACCACCGCCGCCGCCGCCGCCGCCGCCGCCCGCTGCCCGGTGGAGGTGGTGCCGCCGCCGCTGTGGTTGCTGCTGCTGCTGCTGCTGCGGCGGCGGCGGGTGTGGCGTGCCATATGGAAAACGCAGCGGCGGCACACGCGATGGCAGCAGCGGAGGGTAAAGGGCGCGACACAGCGCACCGCGTCAGCGCTCGCGTTCGCACCCGCGGCTGTGCAGTCCTCATTAGATGTGGTGTTTGACGGCTCTACCGCCGCCCCTGCGGTTGTCAATGCTGCTGTTGTTGTTGTTGTTGCTGCTGTACGAGTAGTATCGTTTCCACCGCCGCCGCCGCTGTCGCTGTTGCTGCGGGCCCGCCGCCGACTCTCTTCGCCTACCGCCACCTCCGCCCCCCACGGCTCGAGGCACACGGGGCACTGCGGCTGCACCGCCTCCGCCAGCAGTCCTAGCTGCCGCAGGGCGCGCGGGAGCGCCGCCGACAGCGACGCGTGCAGAGCGGCGGCGCGCGCCATCATCCGGGCCCCCGCCCACCTTGTCCCCGCGCGGCGAGGGCCGGCGTCACCCCCGCCGCCGCCGCCGCCGTCTAGAGCCATCCGCACGCCGCCCGGCACGGCTTCGCTGGCGGCAACTGCCGCGACGCGTGCGGCGACGGCGGCGACGGCGGTGTCATACACGGTGACGTCGCGCAGCAGCGCCGACTACCACGGGATCCGAGAGAGCGCGCCGCACCTCCCACGCCGCGGTCCGCACAGGGTGGCTGCCGCGCGCAACGAGCACGCACACGGGGGAAAGCGCGCCGCTCAGGGTCGCCAGCAGCCGACGCGCCCGCTCGCCCGACGCGGCATAGCTCCCCACCACCGCCAGCGCCTGGACCACGTCCGCCTCGCCGGGGACCTTGCCGCCGCGCGCGCCGTCGCGCAGCGTGCCAACCGCGCCGTGCAAAGACGGGTGCTGCTTGAGGAGGGCCTGCATCTGCGCCAGACAGAAGTGCGCCGCCTCACGCCCCGCTCCGTCCTCCTCGTCAGGCGACGCTCCGCCGTCTTGCGGCTGCTTGGCCTCGTCAGTAGAATCGTCGCCGCCCTCGGATGGCGAGTCATTACCAGAGGGCTCCTCCTGCCCCTCGGCTGCCGAATCTTCACACGGCCGCCTCCCCTCCTCGCACGACTGCTGACGCGGCGGCGACTGCGACTGCGGCTCCTTCTCCTGTGCGCACTGAAGAACGGCCTTGTTTACGGAAGCGGCGCCCTCCGGGTGGTGTGTGTCACCGATGCAACGTAAATATTGACGGCGTGCACTGTGCAGCGCAGGCAGGAAAGGCAGCGGGCGATGGCAAAGGTCGATTGGCACGCGGGCACCGTTAAAAAAGAGGGAGTGGGGACAGATCGCGCGACGGGAAGGACAAATAAAAAGAGAGACACTACTTCGCAGCAACTGCAGCAAACGAAGAGACGGTGAGTGATACAAGAGCAGCATCTGGCAGTTGCATGATTGGATGAGCATGCTTATGCAAAATGTGGGAGGGGGGGGGGCGGAGTACGAGAAAAGTGTGCTGCGCAAAGGAGAGAAGAGGGGACGGGGGAGGGGAGAGGAATGGTTTCATAAGCACGGTGGGCGTGAGATCAAAACACAGCAGGGAAATAAATAGTGACACAAGTGACAGAAGAGCTCTACGGAAAAGAATCAACTGCGCTCGATAAATAACAAAAGAAATGAGAGAGAGAAGTACTCTCAACCGAAGCGCTAGAAGAGTGAAACGAATGTGAAGGTGGGTGCCGCTGTGACGCAAGCACAGACACACACAGACACACACACGGATAGATATACGGAGGCGCCGAGAGCATTCCACAGAGCGGAGGCAGAACCAGGGGAGTAACGTTGAACAGCTCTGATATACAGAAGAAGAGTGCAGAGAGAGGGAGAGAATGAGAGAGAGACGAAAAAAGACACGCGTGAGCGCGTGCAAGAGAAGACGGGGGCAGGTCAGCAGGCAAGACTAACTCTGTGTAATCCGAGGGTGCTCGGCGTGCGAAGCCTTCCCCGCCTGTTCATGCAGCACGCACACACAATTTACAGCTTCACACATAGGCAGCGGGCCGCCTTATGTAGCAGCGCGCTGAGTGAGTATCAGGCGCGCACCAGAAGAGAAGAAAGAAAAGTGTACTAAGCTTGAGATAAACTGAGAACGAAAAAAAAAAGAGAGAGAGAGAGAAAGAGAAAGAGAAAGAGAAAGAGAAAGAGAAAGAGAAAGAGAAAGAGAAAGAGAATGGTACTAGTCAGACCGAAAGCAGGTCCCGTGTTATTTCTTTCTTTCGTTCTTCTGCAGAAACAGCAGCAGCAGCGTGCATAAAGCGAAAACTTAGGAAGGCGAGAGAAAGGCGGGGAAAGAACTTTCAGCAACTTCGGCAACGCCAGACAACTCAGTCTAAGAAGATAATATCAATTTTAGCCACCTGTTGTATCTTCCACCTCCTCTTCTCCCTGTCTGCAATGCCCGCGTACTCCCCCCAGTCCGTGCAATGGGAGGCGTGGACATACAGACCATCCAGTGCCGGGCAGCGCTCGTGAAGAGCGACAACGTCGGCCACGGTGTAGTCAGTATAGTTCAGGTGTAACGACCGCAGTGACCACGGAGTGTCCACCAGACCTTTCACCGCCGCCGGCGACGACAGCGGGGGGAGGTGAGAGAGGTTCAACCGCTGAAGCTTCGGCAGGTTGCGGAGGACGCGGTGGAAGAAGTCGTAGGCGGTGGCGGACGGAATGGCGTAGTTGTACTCCCCATAGTCTGGCTTGTGCCCAATGGCGTTAAAATACAGCTCATCAACATCATACGCCCTCCAGAGCAATTTGGCAATCACAGCATCGCTGGGAAAGCCGACGTCACACAGCGCGAGGTACAGCTCCCACAGGCCGCGCGCCTGCGCACTCGTGTCTCTTCCATACCCGTGTCCTTCCTTCGCCGACTTACCAAGAAACCTCTTCTTGATCTCCTCCTGCGTGCCGCCGAGAGCGCGGCACAGGCACTGCAGCTGCGCCTTCGCACAGGCGGCGGCGGTCTCCCTCGCGCTCGCCGCAGCGCGCGCCTCCGTACGCGCCGCCGCCGCAACAACGAGCCGATACGCGTCGCACGGCGGCAGCAGCTGCGTCGCGCCCTCCGCCTCCCCCGCGAGCCGCCGCCGCGCCGCCGCCTCCCCCTCCAGCACCTCCCGCCGCGCCGCCGCCTCCGCGCCCGCCGCCAGCTCCGCGCACGCGACTGCCAGAGACCGGTCAGCCGCGGCGCTGCTGCCGTCCCTCTCCCCGCCGCCTCCGCCGCCGCCGCCGCCGGCAGCGCTGCAGTTGCGGCGGCACAGCGCCAGCGCGGCGCGTGGGGAGCGCCAGCGCGCGCCCGCCACCACCGCCTCCGCCGCACACGCGCGGACGGCCGGGTAGCTCGCAGCACACGCAGCGCGAGAGGGTGTGCGGCGCAGCATGCCGGTGCGGGGGGAGACAGTAGTAGTATTAGCGGCGGAGGGCGATACTTCTTCCGCTTCCTACTTTACACAATCAGCTACGAGGCAGCGAGGAAGCACTGTAGAGTAGTCAAGGTGTCTGGGGTGTAAGAAACAAGAGAAGGGGAAGGAAAGGGGAGGAGGAGTGAAAGAGGTGGGAGTGATAGTTCAACAATAGCAAAGAGCAGCGGGAGGAAAAGAAAAAACAAACAGAGCCGTCCTCCTGGGGGAAACACCTCTGGCAACGAAGACAGAGAGAGAAGAAGAGAAGCAGCACCACCTGTCGTCGCTGTGGGGTGTGGCGGCGGCAGCGGCACCATACAGAACGTGCGTCGCAGCGTCACCAGAATGAGGTTCGCACGCGCACGTAACAGTGGCACGGCGCCGCCGCCAGCACGGACGCCCGTCGCCGCCCTCACACCGCCGCTCAGGCTTCATCGGCCTCCTCGGCAGCGGTCGGGCGCACCGCTCCTCAAAAAAGAAAAATAAGACAGAATGAAGCCGTTGAAATAATGAAAAAAAGCTGATGAGAGGAATGAAAAAAAGATCGGCGCGAGCAGAAGAAAAAAAAAATAATAAAGTCTCACGCAATACTTGGCAATAACACGTGTATGACCGTGTCACTGGGAAACACAAAAAGAGCCCTCGAACTTCAGCGGCGAGACCAACCAAAGCAAGGGACCAAAGCGCGACACAAAGCAGATAGTCCATCTCGTTAAATGAAACCTGTGGGTGCGTCGTAGGGAAGAAGCGTGCGTTACAAGAAAAAAAAAAGAAGAAAAGAAAAGAAAAGAAAAGAAAAGAAAAGAAAAGAGAAGAAGAGAAGAAGAGAAGAAGAGAACGAAGAAACCATGAAAAGAGAAAGAGAGGGTAAAAAAGAGAGAGATAGAGAGAGATACAGAACACGGCATCAGATCAGTCGCCACCGCCGCCGGCGGGGCACCCCAGCTCGCGCGCGGGCTGACCGCCGTATTAGCTCCTGCGTTGCCGCAGACGCGCAGCGCCGGCAGCGGCAGCAGCTCCGTCAGCCTCTCTCACTAGCGGGCGGAGCGCGTGTGTGTGTGGTGCACAAGAGTACTCTAAAGAGAGGATGCAGCGAGGCAGAGAGGTGGGGGCGCTAAGGCGTGCCGCACTCCTCTTGTCCTCGCCGGCAAAGTGTCGCGAGTGAGAGAGAGCGCATGTGTTTATCAAACTGAAATAAAAAGGCAAGTGACCCAGTCATGCTTAGAGAGTCTAAATCTTGTCGGAGGAAAGGCACGGATAAAGAAGCTTAGGATAAGGAGGTAGAGGGGGAGAGAGGACGGAAGGTGAAGAGGTGTGTCAGCACTTATTACTAATAGGTAAATCACACAGCGATGAAGGGAAACAGCATAAACTCAGCATGCAAACGGAAGAGAGAGTAGGAGAACATTACCCAATGAAATCCAAGAAAGACATTGGGCACAAGAGAGACAGAAGAAGTAAAAAAAGGAAAAAGATAGAGAAACCATGAAGAAGAAAAACCGCCAGTGACACTTTGAGTCTCCCGCTGTTTGCGTAGAGTGAAAGCCTGGAGTGTGATGGTGAATGAAAAGAAGAGAGTGAAAATTCAGTGTAAAGAATTCTTTCGTCATATTCGTGCGAGGTTTGCGAGCTCCCTACAGCTTTACAAGGGAATCCAGAGAGAATGGAGAGAAAGAACAAAAAAAAGAGGGGTAGGAGACAAAAACAAGGAAGAAGAAAAGGATAAGAGAAACTACAAGGAAAGCGCTACACTAATTCGCAGGAAGCGTATTCTCAATCGTTAGCTGCTTCGAGAAGTACTCAGGAAGCTGATGCTCCATTCCAGAAGCGAAATATTGGGAGAGGGGAAAAGCACACTCTGGCCAACCACAATTCCCAAGGCACCCATTCACTTTCAAGGAGGCAAAAGCTTTCCACTCGTAAAGCAAGCACATTTTTTCTTTTTTTTTTTGTGATCAAATACGAATGAGTTGCAAAATCATCATGAGAGCCCCCCACTGCACTCAAAAAGTACCATTTTTTCTTTAAAATAAAACGCATTGAGAAGTGAAATCACTCCACATCGTCATCGCTGACGTTCAAGGGAGGCATCCCCAGCCTCTCTCTCTTCCACGCCTCGTTGACAGCACTCGAGATCACCTTGAAGAGGGCTTTGAGGCCCTCCAGCGCGGGCACAGCAACGCCACTCACGTGTTTACTCCTGCAGAGAGGAAGCATCAGCGGCACCAGCTTGTGTGCGAGAGTAACGGAGTTCGGCGGAGGATCCTCACACAGTTTTGACAACACTTCAGCCGCCAGTTTGCACGCGTTCCGACAATAGCCGTTCCCGCCAGCGACGCGCGCGAGGGCAGCGCGGGTTTCGGGGTGCCGAAACACCGTCTTGCGGCACTCGGCGTTGGCGCTGAGGAGCTGCCGCAGCACTCGAAGTGCGCCAAGGCACTTTTGTTGCCGCGGCTCATCATGTCGCGCAAGGCCGTCGGCCACGGCCTCCAGCACCTGCGGCAGCGCATGGGTCTCCAGGAGGGTGCGTCCTCTGCCGCCGTCCTTGCCCTCGCCCTCGGCACCGTGCCTGGCGGACGCCACTACGAGGCGAGCGGCAAGCATGTAGTCGTCTGAATAATGGTCTGCGCGGTCACCGCTGTGCCTCAACGCCTCTTGGAGCACACCCGCCTCGAGCAAGCACCGCACCTGCTGCGCGCTGCCGGCTGCCACGTACGTCGCAACGGAGGCCTCTTCCGAGGCACTTCCGCGGCTTGTACTCTTGAGCGCCGCGGCGATGACCGGGACGAATCCGGCGTCGAGAAAGGCCTGCGCCCGCTCCTCGGAGCACTTGCCGGGCTCCAGAGTGAGGCCATCCCACATTTTGGTGGCACCCGCGATGCCCAATACGCACTCCATGGCTATGCGACGTGTGTTTCCGGAGGTGCTCTGGTACATACGCAGCAGAGCCGGCAGCGCCTCGCGCACCTGGGCGGGCGTCGCGGCAGGGCTGCGATAACACAGCGCACCCAATAGCCGACGGGGGCCGCCAGTGACGCCGTCGTCCGTCCCCCGCACGTGTGCGAGGTAGTCGGCGGTCAGCGGAATGAGGCCGTGCGCGCGGAGGATCACGCAGCACTCGTCGCCGCTCTCGGCTATCGCGCAGAGCCACGGCCATGCGTCGTCCGCGGCGGGGCCGTCCTGCGTGGCGGCGGAGACCAGCAGAGGCACAAGCCGGTCGCGCACAAGCGCCGTGCTTGCCTCCCTCTCCTCCGCGTCCTCACCGCCACAGTGGGCGAACCTCCGCACCACATCCGACGGCCTCATCCTGCGCAGCCGCCGCGGGGGCTTGCACGCGCACAGTGCCGTGACGACGCCCGCCTCGAGCAGCACCGCCCGCTGCGCCGCGCTGCCGCCCGCCAGGCGGTGCGCCAGATACCACACGTCGCTCTCCACGTCCGCCCGGTCGCTGCGCAGCGCGTCCACCAGCACGCGCGCCGCCCCCGCGTCCAGTGCCGCCTGCAGGTGCGCTGGCGTGCCTCCGCCGACGAGGGAAGTCGCGGCCTGCAGGGCGGCGGTCATCTGTGTCGGGTCCCGCGCACAGTCGAGAACGCCGGGGAGCGCGGCGCGCGCCTGCGCCGGCGTCGCAAAGTCAAAGCTGCAGTGAAACATAGCGGAGAAGGCTTTCTCCGCCGAGCCGCGAGCCTCCCACCGCAGGTGCTTTCCGGCGTGCGCGCGCTCCTGTGACACCAGCGCGACGAGCGTGGGCGCGGCGCCGGCGTCCAGCACCGCGCTGCGCACCCGCGGCGCCCGCTCCCCCGCGACCTCGATCACCTTCAACGCCATCTCTCGCCCGGCCCCGCCGCCCCGCAGCAGCGCACAGACGGCGGCGGCGTCTGCGGAGCCGACAATGGCGTCGAGTGCCCTCTCGTCGCGGTACAGTCCGAGAGCGCGCCGCACCTCCCACGCCGCGGTCCGCACAGAGTGGCCGCCGCGCGCAACGAGCACGCACACGGGGGAAAGCGCGCCGCTCAGGGTCGCCAGCAGCCGACGCGCCCGCTCGCCCGACGCGGCATAGCTCCCCACCACCGCCAGCGCCTGGACCACGTCCGCCTCGCCGGGGACCTTGCCGCCGCGCGCGCCGTCGCGCAGCGTGTCCACCGCGCCGTGCAAAGACGGGTGCTGCTTGAGGAGGGCCTGCATCTGCGCCAGACACAGGTGCGCCGCCTCACGCCCCGCTCCGTCCTCCTCGTCAGGCGACGCTCCGCCATCTTTCGGCTGCTTCGCCCCGTCAGAGGAATCGCCGCCGCCCTCGGATGGCGGGTCATTATCAGAGGGCTCACCCGGCCCCTCGGCTGCCGGATCATCGCACGGCCGCCTCCCCTCCTTGCACGACTGCGGACGAGGCGGTGACTGCGGCTGCGGCCGCGGCTCCTTCTCCTGTGCGCACTGAAGAACGTCCTTGTTTACGGAAACAGCGCCTTCCGGGTGGTGCGTGTCACCGATGCAATGGAAGTATTGACGGCGTGCACTGTGCAGCGCAGGCAGGAAAGGCAGCGGGTGATGGTAAAGGTCGATTGTCGCGCGGGCACTGTTAAGAAAGAGGGAGTGGGCAGAGACCGCGCGAGAGGAAGGACAAATAAAAAGAGAGACACTACTCCGCAGCAATTGCAGCAAACGAAGCGATGCTGAGTGATACAAGAGCAGCAGCTGATAGTTGCATGATTGGATGAGCATGCTTATGCAAAATGTGGGAGTTGGGGGGAGGGGGGAGTACGAGAAAAGTGTGCTGCGCAAAGGAGAGAAGAGGGGACGGGGGAGGGGAGAGGAATGGTTTCATAAGCACGGTGGGCGTGAGATCAAAACACAGCAGGGTAGTAAATGGTGACACAAGTGACAGAAGAGCTCTACGGAAAAGAATCAACTGCGCTCGATAAATAACAAAAGAAATGAGAGAGAGAAGTACTCTCAACCGAAGCGCTAGAAGAGTGAAACGAATGTGAAGGTGGGTGCCGCTGTGACGCAAGCACAGACACACACAGACACACACACGGATAGACATACGGAGGCGCCGAGAGCATTCCACAGAGCGGAGGCAGAACCAGGGGAGTAGCGTTGAACAGTTCTGATATACAGAAGAAGAGTGCAGAGAGAGGAAGAGAGAGAGAGATAGAGACAAAAATAGACATGCGTGAGCGCGTGCAAGAGAAGACGGGGGCAGGTCAGCAGGCAAGACTAACTCTGTGTAATCCGAGGGTGCTCGACGTGCGAAGCCTTCCCCGCCCTTTTAATGCAGCACGCACACACAATTTACAGCTTCACACATAGGCAGCGGGCCGCCTTATGTAGCAGCGCACTGAGTGAGTATCACGCGCGCACCAGAAGAGAAGAAAGAGAAGTGTACTAAGCTTGAGAGAAACTGAGAACGAAAAAAAAAAAAAAAAAGAGAGAGAGAGAGAAAGAGAGAGAGAGAGAGAGAAAAAGAAAAAGAGAAAGAGAGAAAGAGAAAGGTACTAGTCCGACCGAAAGCAGGTCCCGTGTTATTTCTTTCTTTCTTTCTTCTGCAGAAACAGCAGCAGCACCGCGCATAAAGCGAAAACTTAGGAAGGCGAGAGAAAGGCGGGGAAAGAACCTTCAGCAACTTTGGCAACGCCACGCAACTCAGTCTAAGAAGATAATATCAATTTTAGCCACCTGTTGTATCTTCCACCTCCTCTTCTCCATGTCGGCAATGCCCGCGTACTCCCCCCAGTCCGTGCAATGGCAGGCGTGGACATACAGACCATCCAGTGCCGGGCAGCGCTCGTGAAGAGCGACAAGGTCGGCGACGGTGTAGTCAGTATAGTTCAGGTGTAACGACCGCAGTGCCCACGGAGTGTCCACCAGACCTTTCACCGCCGCCGGCGACGACAGCGGGGGGAGGCGGGAGAGGTTCAACCGCTGAAGCTTCGGCAGGTTGCGGAGGACGCGGTGGAAGAAATCGTAGGCGGTGGCGGACGGAATGGCGTAGTTGTACTCCCCATAGTCGGGCTTGTGCCCAATGGCGTTAAAATACAGCTCATCAACATCATACGCCCTCCAGAGCAATTTGGCAATCACCGCATCGCTGGGGAAGCCGACGTCACACAGTGCGAGGTACAGCTCCCACAGGCCGCGCGCCTGCGCACTCGTGTCTCTTCCATACCCGTGTCCTTTCTTCGCCGACTTACCAAGAAACCTCTTGTTGATCTCCTCCTGCGTGCCGCCGAGAGCGCGACACAGGCACTGCAGCTGCGCCTCCGCACAGGCGGCGGCGGTCTCCCTCGCGCTCGCGGCAGAGCGCGCCTCCCTACGCGCCGCCGCCGCAACAACGAGCCGATACGCGTCGCGCGGCGGCAGCAGCTGCGTCGCGCCCTCCGCCTCCTCCTCAAGCCGCCGCCGCGCCGCCGCCTCCCCCTCCAGCACCTCCCGCCGCGCCGCCGCCTCCGCGCCCGCCGCCAGCTCCGCGCACGCGACTGCCAGAGACCGGTCAGCCGCACGCGCGGCGCCGCTGCCGTCCCTCTCCCCGCCGCCTCCACCTCCGCCGCCGCCGGCAGTGCTGCAGTTGCGGCGGCACAGCGCCAGCGCGGCGCGTGGGGAGCGCCAGCGCGCGCCCGCCACCACCGCCTCCGCCGCACACGCGCGGACGGCCGGGTAACTCGCGGCCCACGCAGCGCGTGCGGGGGCGCGGCGCAGCATGCCGGTGCGGGGGGAGACAGTAGTATTAGCGGAGGAGGGCGGTACTTCTTTCGCTTCCTACTTTACACAATCAGCTACGAGACAGCGAGGGAGCACTGCAGAGTAATCACGGCGTCTGGGGTGTAAGAAACAAGGGAAGGGGAAGGAAAGGGGAGGGGAGTGAAAAAGGTGGGAGTGATAGTTCAACAACAAGAGGGAGTGGCGGAAGGAAAAGAAAAAAAAACAAGTGCGAAGAGGTAGCACCAGCAGAAGAAAATTGATCATAGAACATTAGTGCAACTGCAGAATCTGCATCCTGGCATGCTCAACAGACCCATAAATAACAGCACTCACCTCAAACAGTACTACACTCTGTGTGAGAAAATAATGTTAGCTTCGACAAGAGTTTTCTTTTTGATTTGAAACTTTACATCTAGTAGGACGTATTTCTGTGTAAAAAAAAAAAAAGACGCGTAAAATGAAGTAATAATTTCATCCAATGAAATTTAAAAGAAGCAACAAGCACTGTTGGGTGCAACACGAGCAGCAGTCCTCCGCACAAAAAAACAGCAGGCAAGAGGGCACAGGTAGAAGAAAGAGATGAAGGGAATCACAGAAAAATCACGCAATCAGTTCCAGTAAATCATGCCAATTTTAAGAATTTCCTTCACCCGCAGCTTCCGCTCCTCCATGTCAACAATATTAGCCGCTTCGCCCCAATTGGTGCATTCGTCGCTGCTCAGCGCGATGTACTCCAGTCCCGGGTAGCGCGCGCGGACCTGCTTGAGCTCCTCCAGCGTGTAGGGGGCTAAGTTGAGTTGGAGAAGATTTACCGTCGGCGGCAGCGGCGGCTGTGCCGGGTCGTAGTAGAGCTTGACGGAGGGGAGGTCACAGATGGCGAGCCATTCAAGTTTGGGCAGTTGGGAGACGACGTCGGCGTAGAAGGGCTCCACTTCGTCCTGGGGAAGGGTGAGGGCTGGGGGATTCCACTTTCCTCTCAACTCGATGTTTAGGTAAGTTTTGTCAATCTGTGTCTCCCCCCTCAGCAGATCACGCAGCTCTGCCTGACTGATGACGCCCGTCTTGTAGTAGTCCTTCCACAACTTGTAGAGACCTTTACCGATGGAGAGGGTGTCAAAAAGTCCAACGGTCCTCCGCCCCAGCAAGGTCAGGCGGAGGAAAGGAAAGAGGATGGTCGACCGCTCGCCGCGCTGCGCCGCCTCTCGCGCGCGGCACTCCTCCACACGCCGCGGAAGTGTCTCCGCCATCTCTCGGCGCTCGGCGGCGTGACGTGCCTCCTGCTGCCGTAGCTGCGACTGCGCCTCCGCCAGTTGGGCCTTCAGGTCCTCCTCCCGCTCTCTCGCCCTCTCCTTCTCAAGCTCCAGCGTGCCCTTCCACTCCTCCGCCAGCGCCTGCCGGTCGCGCTCCGCCGTCTCGCGCATCGCGTCTCTCTCGCGCTGCGCGTCGGCGGCCATCTGCTGGCGCTCGCGCTGCTCCTGCTGCACCCCCTCCCGCACGCGCCGCATCGTCTCGCTGCGCTGCTGCTGCAGCCGCGACACCTCCGCGCGTGCCTCGGCCAGCTCCGCCCGCACGCCGCGCAGCTGCTCCCGCAGGTCGTCGGCGGCGCTCTCCACCTGCCGCGTCGCGCGGTCGAAGACGGACTTGTCGTCGGCGTTCTCTGCTCGAGACTCGCAACGTGCGCATCCCTCTCCTGCAGCTCCGCCCGCAGCTGCGCCACCTGCCGCTGCAGGTCCTGCGTGCTCTGGTCTGCACCGGCCCTGCGGAAAGAGAACATTCGGGCGCGGCGGTTCGGTACGCCTTTCGCGCGACGTGTGTTGTTTCTTTGTTTATTTGTTTGTTGTTGTTGTTGTGTGTGTGTGTTGTTCCGGGTGCCAATGCACGTCGTGTGGGTTGTACTGCCGCTGCTATTGGCGGTGCCTATTGTTTGCGACATGGGTTGACTTGAGGCTGGCTGCGTCCTTTTCTTGTCTGTTGGGGATAATCTTTTGTTGAAGTCGTTGATTTGTCTCAGATGGTGTGGTATTCGTCGTCTTGGTGAGCTACCAGAGAGTTGCCGGCTTCAAATAATTGAAATATTAAAGTCGGGAGGTGGCGCCCAATCGTGGTGGGAGTGGAGTGAACGTGTTATCTGTCAGGAGCAAAAGTGCATGATGAAGTCCAGCATCAGTGCGTGCGTGTGCGGCAGGCAATCACCAGTGAGAAGACTCAAACCAATACTCCGTTCAGGTGATTTGACCAAGGAAAGAAAAGAGAAGGAGAAGAGTCTGAAGAAGGAAAAAAAAAACAAAAATCTATAGAAGAACGTCACTGAAGACGTTGGAATTTGAGCAGACAGTTTCCTCCCCCTCCCCCGCTCACGCGTAGCCGTACAGGATCTGGCCGCGCTTGCGCAGCGCGTTCACCACGTCCGACGCGGTGATGGTCTTCTTGCGGCTGTACTCGGCGTACGCGGAGCCGTCGCGCACCACGCTCTCCACGAAGCTCTTCAGCACGCGCCGCACCTCCTCGTAGATCTCAGACGAGATGCGCTTCACGCCGCCGCGGCGCGCCAGGCGCCGGATCGAGCCGTGCGTGATGCCGCGGATGTTGTCGCGCAGGATCTTCTTCTGGCGCTTCTGCGAGCCCTTGGCGTCGGCGGACTTGTTGCCCTTGGCCATGGTGGGTTAGTGGGTGGTGGTGGTGGGGTTGGGGTGTGTTGGTGGTGGTGATGGTTGGGGATTGCTTTGCGCGAGAGCGAGAGATGATAGCTAGGGGATCTGCGTGGGTGTGTAAAGGAGGGGGCAGCGGGTGAGGGGGGGGGGAGACAATGAGAAAGAATGAACGAACGGTATCAATGAGGGGGTAGACAGAAGAGAAAAGGGCAGCATGAGGGAGCAGGAGACTTCCAATCAGCGGCACTAGACAGAGAGAGAAAGAGAGAGAGGAAGAGAGAGACGTCACAAAAAGCACAGAAGAGACAATGCCGTCCTACAGTAACGAGTGTGGGAAAGAGTGGGTAGTGACATTTACCAACCCATGCACAACAGCTAAGCATCAAGGGGCGAAAAACGGTACCGGAAATAATGTCGTTTGGTGGTTTTGTATTAGAGGCGGGGAGTAAGGAAGCCTGGAATGATATATACGTAGCACTGGGAAAGTGCAGTGAGAATTAAGCAATTTCTAAACAAGCGACAAGAGCTCTAAGCAATGGAGCGTGCTTGAGATGAAAAGGGGAATGAAGAAACAAAGAAAATAGAAAAAAAAACGACGGGGAGTAATGGAAAAACAATATAGGGAACGGGAGAATTGACGCCTTCCGCGTTCGTCGTGCATTCTCTGCACAAGGAAAGAATAAATAAATAAATGAATTAAGAATAAACGCGGTGAGAGCGTTTGACATCAAGGAGAAAGGTAAAAAAAGTTGAGAGACTAAAGAAAAGGGGAAGAAGGAAAACAAAATAGAAGGGAAAGTTAGAAGAAAAAAAAAACTTGCTGTGGTGGGAGCTAAGAGACAACAGTTTTGATAAGTGCCTCTGCGATTCAACTAGCGGGGAAAGCATTGAAAATCGCAAGTTTCCTCTCAACGGAAAAACAAAGAGAGAGATAAAACAAATCGCAAGTGTTGGGTACAGAAAGGGAAAGGCAGAAGTTGAATTATTTTTCTTTAATTCGCAACGGAGAAAAGGGCGACAGCTACAGCAGATGTTTTTCACTTTAATATTCTTTCTAATGATCAATATTTTGGGCGAGGAAGAAACAAAACAAAAGTAATAAATTCATCCGCCTGCAAAAAGAAAAAAAAAAGTAACAAGCACTGTTGTGTGCGATGGGAGCCGCACCCCTCCGCACGGAAGACATCAGGAAAAAGAACACAGGTAAGGGGGAAACAGATAAAGGGAATCACAGAAGCGTCAATCAATCAAACCCAGTAAATGGTACCAATACTAAGAATTTCCTTCACTCGCCGCTTCCGCTCCTTCATGTCAACAATATTAGCCGCTTCGCCCCAGTCGGTGCATTTGGCGGTGTCTACCGCGATGCGCGTCAGTCCAGGGTAGCGTGCGCGGATCTGCTTGAGCTCCTCCAGCGTGTAGGGGGCTAAGGTGAGCTGGACATTATTCACCGACGACGGCAGCGGCGGCTGTGCCGGGTCGTAGTAGAGCTTGACGGAGGGGAGGTCACAGATGCCGAACCATTCCAGTTGCGGCAGTTGGGAGACGACGTCGGCGTAGAAGGGCTCCACTTCGTCCTGGGGGAGGGTGAGATCTTGACCATCAAACTTCGCTCTCCCCTCGATGTTTAGGAAAATTGCGTCAATCTGTGTCTCCCCCCTCAGCAGATCACGCAGCTCTGCCTGACTGATGACGCCCTTCTTGTAGTAGTCCTTCCACAGCTTGTACAGACCTTCGCCGATGGAGAGGGTGTCAGAAAGTCCAACGGTCCTCCGCCCCAGCAAGGTCAGGCGGAGGAAAGGGAACAGAATGATCGAACGCTCACCGCGCTGCGCCGCCTCTCGCGCGCGGCACTCCTCCACACGCCGCGGAAGTGTCTCCGCCATCTCTCGGCGCTCGGCGGCGTGACGCGCCTCCTGCTGCCGTAGCTGGGACTTCGCCTCCACCAGTTGCGCCTCCTGCTGCCGTAGCTGCGACTGCGCCTCCGCCAGCTGCGCCCTCAGCTCCGCCTCCCGCTCTCTCGCCCTCTCCTTCTCCAGTTGCAGCGCGTCCCTCTCGCGCTGCACCCCCTCCCGCACACGCCGCACCTTCTCCGCGATGTAGTCGTCCATGCGCGCCAGCTCCGCCGCGTGCGCCACGCGCATCGCTGTGATCTCCTGCCGATACCACTCGACGCTGGGGGCTGCGGGGGCGTCGGTCATGGTTAAGACTTTGGTGATATTGATTGGAGATAACTACAGCTAAAATGTGAGTAAAAATGGTTCTGTGCTGTACAGGTGGTGCTGCGTGTGTGTGGTTGGCTGGATGAATGAGTGGGTGCGTACTCCTTTTTTTGTGTGCCTACGTGAGATAGATAGATGCTTTTTAATCAGAATAAAAAAGCTTATGTTTGCTAGAAGCTACGAGTTGTCAAGGAGAAGAAAGAGTGAAAGTGGCTAGTCAACACGCCTGCCGCGGCGCAGCGCCGGAAGCACAGTGTACAAACGTTCTCCCGTAGCTCTGAAGTTATGTTCAAGTAGCAGGACTCTTGCCCAGGTGGGTGCGCAATCGGCTCGAAATACAATGTCCACCCAGCACCATACTTGATGATCTGTGATGAACCATTCTTAAGAGTACAAAATAGAAAAAAAGTATCAAATGTCCTGCTGAGAAGGAATTATAAAGAAAATAGTGTGTTTCATCAGTAGAAAGGGATTTCAAAATAAAAAAAGAGACGAGCAAAACAAAAGTGTGAGTAAAGTGTAAAGTAATAGTAGAATCTGTTGGTGCAGTTAAATCTGGAAGATGTTCTCATTTGTTAAGCAAAAAGACAGCACAGAAATAGGAAGAAAAGCAGAAAACAATTAAACAAGATCTATGATGTACTTTAAACAATAATATTGCTGTGAAAAAGTAGTATCTGATGCGATAAAAACAGTAAAACAAGGGCACGAAGCGCATCACCGCCGCGGTACGATATTGCGTAGCCCAAAGTTGAGGACCGTTAAACGAGAGAGAGAAAAAAAGAAGAGTGAATTAAGTGCATTATTCTTACTGCCGAGAGAGTGTATCTGTTGTCCCGACTCAGGCTCCGTCCCCTCTCAGTCGTAATCGTCGTAATCCTCCTCGGACGAGTCCCACACATCTTCCCAGTCGTCCTCGACCCCACTGCCGCTGCCGCTGCTGCTGCTGCCGTACTCTTCCCCCTCCTCCCCCCACTCCTCCTCCATCTCATCGTCCCACTCGATATAGCCCCCGGCAAACGCATCGCCCTCCTCATCGCTGCCGTCACTCTCGGCGGAGTCTCCCGCGGAGGCGCCGCCGTCATCATTATCGGCGGGGAGATGCACCCGCTGCTTCTGACGACACACAGGGCAGCGCACCACCACCGCCGCCGCCGCCGCCGCCGCCCGCCGCCCGGTGGTGGTGGTGCCGCCGCCGCTGTGGTGGCTGCTGCTGCTGCGGCGGCGGCGGCGGCGGGCGTGGCGTGCCATGTGGAAAACGCAGCGGCGGCACACGCGATGGCAGCAGCGGAGGGTAAAGGGCGCGACGCAGCGCAGCGCGCCAACGCTCACATTCGCACCCGCGGCTGTGTGGTCCTCATTAGATGTGGTGTTTGACGGTTCTGCCGCCGCCCCTGCGGTTGTCGATGCTGCTGTTGCTGTTCCTGCTGTACGAGTAGTATCGTTTCCGCCGCCTCCTCCGCCACTGCTGCTGCGGGCCCGCCGCCGACTCCCTGCGTCTACCGCCACCTCCGCCCCCCACGGCTCGAGGCACACCGGGCACTGCAGCTGCACCGCCTCCGCCAGCAGTCCTAGCTGTCGCAGGGCGCGCGGGAGCGCCGCCGACAGCGACGCGTGCAGTGCGGCGGCGCGCGCCATCATCCGGGCCCCCGCCCACCGTGCCCCCGCGCGGCGAGGGCCAGCGTTACCCCCGCCGCCGCCGCCACCGCCGCCGTCTAGAACCATCCGCACGCCGCCCGGCACGGCTTCGCTGGCGGCAACTGCCGCGACGCGCGCGGCGACGGCGGCGACGGCGGCGTCATACACGGTGATGTCGCGCAGCAGCGCCGACCACCTCGGGTTCCGAGAGCGCGCCGCACCTCCCACGCCGCGGTCCGCACAGGGTGGCTGCCGCGCGCAACGAGCACGCACACGGGGGAAAGCGCGCCGCTCAGGGTCGCCAGCAGCCGACGCGCCCGCTCGCCCGACGCGGCATAGCTCCCCACCACCGCCAGCGCCTGGACCACGTCCGCCTCGCCGGGGACCTTGCCGCCGCGCGCGCCGTCGCGCAGCGTGTCCACCGCGTCGTGCAAAGACGGGTGCTGCTTGAGGAGGGCCTGCATCTGCGCCAGACACAGGTGCGCCGCCTCACGCCCCGCTCCGTCTGCCTCGTCAGGCGACGCTCCGCCACCTTGCGGCTGCTGCACCCCGTCAGAGGAATCGCCGCCCTCGGCGGACGGGTCATTGTCGGAGGGCTCCTCCGGCCCCTCGGCTGCCGAATCTTCACACGGCCACCTCTCCTTCTCGCACAACTGCTGACGCGGCGGTGACTGCGGCCGCGGCTTCTTCTCCTGTGCGCACTGAAGAACGTCCTTGTTTACGGAAGCGGCGCACTCCGGGTGGTGTGTGTCGCCGATGCAATGGAAGTATTGACGGCGTGCACTGTGCAGCGCAGGCAGGAAAGGCAGCGGGTGATGGTAAAGGTCGATTGTCGCGCGGGCACTGTTAAAAAAAGATGGAGTGGGGAGAGACCGCGCGAGAGGAAGAACAAATAAAAAGAGAGACACTACTTCGCAGCAACTGCAGCAAACGGAGTGACGCTGAGTGATACAAGAGCAGCAGCTGATAGTTGCATGATTGGATGAGCATGCTTATGCAAAATGTATAGGGAGGGGCGGAGTACGAGAAAAGTGTGCTACGCAAAGGAGAGAGGAGGGGGAGAGGAGGGAAGAGGAATGGTTTCATAAGCACGGTGGATGTGACATCAAAACACAGCAGGGTAGCACATGGTGACGCAAGAGACGGAAGAGGTCTACAGAAAAGAATAAACTGCGCTCAATAAAGAAGAAATGAGAGAGAAGAACTCTCGACCGCAGCGCTAGAACAGTGAAACGGATGTAAAGGTGGGTGCCGCTGTGGCGCAAGCACAGACACACACAGAGACACACACACAATCGCAACTACTCACAGCTATACATACGGAGGCGCCGAAAGCATTTCACAGAGCGGAGGCAGAACCAGGGGAGTAACGTTGAACAGCTCTGATACACAGAAGAAGAGTGCAGAGTGCAGAGAGAGGGAGAGATTGAGAGAGACAAAAATAGACATGCGTGAGCGCGTGCAAGAGAAGACGGGGGCAGGTCAGCAGGCAAGACTAACTCTGTGTAATCCGAGGGTGCTCGACGTGCGAAGCCTTCCCCTCCCTGTTCATGCAGCACGCACACACAATTTACGGCTTCACACATAGGCAGCGGGCCGCCTTATGTAGCAGCGCGCTGAGTGAGTATCAGGCGCGCACCAGAAGAGAAGAAAGAGAAGTGTACTAAGCTTGAGAGAAACTGAGAACGAAAAAAAAAAGAGAGAGAAAGCGAGAGAGAGATTGAGAGAGAGATCGATTCATGCAAAACAGAGGGCGCCACTTCCATTTTGATCAGTATTGTTTGTCTTCGCAGCTCAACTGTAAATACCTTCGCCCATCTCTATACATACTGCCGCTAGCTAAGGAAAAAAGACCTGATACTCACTGATACGAAAAAAAAAAGAAAATGTTGAAAATGTGGGCATCGACGCAGGAGCAGCAAAGCTGAAGGTACGGGGGAGGGGCAAGTTCAAGCACAAGAAACAAAACAAAACAAAAAACATAGAGGTAGCTGCAAATGCCCTGCAGTAGCATAGTTGAAACGATGGCTCACTGATACGGGGAAGGGGAGACAGGGTGAGGTGACAATTATAGAAGGAGCGGAGGACAGGAGCTACTGTGTGCGTATGTAGCGACAAAAGCAAAGCACCACTACATTAAGACTATGGTATAACCATAAGCCTCACGGAGATCATCTTCCCTGCGGTGCGGCCTTGGTTCACGCGTGTCATACCCCTCCCAGTCAGTACAGCACTGAATATCGACCTCCACCCACTGAATCCGTGGAAAGCGGTAACGCAAGTCAGCGAAAGAACGCACAGTATATTCCGTTTGCCTCAGGTTCAACCGCGGCAGGTTCCAACGAGTACCGGAGAGCCACTCTTCCCCTTCCGCAGACGTCAGGGAGGGAAGGTGACTAAAGGAGAGACCCTGCAGCTTCGGAAGGTGACAAAGCACGCGGTCAGCAAAGTCAAAGGCGGCGAGAGAGGGTATGTCGTAGTTGTAATCCGCATACTCAGCCTCCTCGCCAGAAGCGTTGAAATACAACTGCTCCACTTCTTCCTTTTCAAGGAGTTTTCGCATCGCACCATCAGTGGGGAAGCCGACGTCACACAGCGCGAGGTACAGCTCCCACAGGCCGCGCGCCTGCGCACTCGTGTCTGTTCCATGTCCGTGTCCTTCCTTCGTCGACTTACCAAGAAACCTCTTGTTGATCTCTTCCTGCGTGCCGCCGAGAGCGCGGCACAGGAAGCGCAGCTGCACCTCCGCACAGGCGGCGGCGGTCTCCCTCGCGCTCGCGGCAGCGCGCGCCTCCCTACGCGCCGCCGCCGCAACAACGAGCCGATACGCGTCGCGCGGCGGCAGCAGCTGCGTCGCGCCCTCCGCCTCCTCCTCAAGCCGCCGCCGCGCCGCCGCCTCCCCCTCCAGCACCTCCCGCCGCGCCGCCGCCTCCGCCCCCGCCACCAGCTCCGCGCACGCGACTGCCAGAGAGCGATCAGCCGCACGCCCGGCGCCGCGCCAGGAGCTTCGCTGCAGCTCTGCGGCGCCGCTGCCGTCCCTCTCCCCGCCGCCTCCGCCGCCGCCGCCGCCGGCAGCGCTGCAGTTGCGGCGGCACACCGCCAGCGCGGCGCGTGGGGAGCGCCAGCGCGCGCCCGCCACCAGCGTCTCCGCCGCACACGCGCGGACCGCCGGGTAACTCGCGGCCCACGCAGCGCGTGCGGGGGCGCGGCGCAGCATGCCGGTGCCGGGGGGGTGACAGTAGTAGTAGTAGCGGCAGAGGGCGATACTTCTTTCGCTTCCTACTTTACACAATCAGCTATGAGGCAGCGAGGCAACACTGTAGAGTAGTCAAGGTGTCTGGAAAGTAGAAAACAAGGAAGGAGAAGGAAAGGGGAGGAGGAGGAGAGACGGATGTGGGAGTGATAGTTCAACAATAGCAGAGAGCGGCGGGAGGAAAGGAAGAAAAAAAACAGAAGTGCGAAGAGGTAGCACCAGTAGAGAAACATTGATGATAGAGGATTAGTGAAGCGGCAGAATCTGCATTTTAACATGCTCAACAGACCCATAAATAACAGCACTCACCTCAAACAGTACTACACTCTGTGTGAGAAAATAGTGACAGCTTCGACAAGCGTTTTCTTTTTGATTTGAAACGTTACTTTTAGTAGGACGTCTTTCTCTGCTAAAAAAAAAAATGACGCGCAAAAAGGAGTAATAATTTCATTCAATGAAATAAAAAAGAAGAAACGAGGGCTATTGTGTGCGGTGGGAGCCGCACCCCTCGGCACATAAGACACCAGAAAAAAGGTAACAGGTAGAAAGCATAGATGAAGTGAGACACAGAAAAATCACGCAATCAGTACCAGGAAATAGAATCAATATTAAGAATTTCCTTCACCCGCCGCTTCCGATCTTCCATGTTCTTAATGTAAGTCGCTTCGCCCCAATTGGTGCATTTGGCTATGGTCACCGAGATGTACTTCAGTCGCGGGTACCATGCGCAGATTTGCTTGAGATCATACAGTGTGTAGCTTGCATAATTAAGTTGGAGAAAAGACACAGTCTGCGACAACGGCGGCAGTATCGGGTCGTAGTAGAGATTGACGGAGGGGAGGCCTCGTAAGCCAAAACCCTCCAATTTCGGCAGTTGGGAGACGACGTCGGCGTAAAAGCGCTCCACTTCGTCCCAGGGGAGGGTAACGGCTGGGGGATTCCACTTTCCTGTCCCCTCGACGTTTAGGAATATTTTGTCAATCTGTGTCTCCCCCCTCAGCAGCTGGCGCAGTTCCTTCCGACTGATGACGCCCGTCTTGTAGTAGTCCTTCCACAGCTTGTACAGACCTTCGCCGATGGAAAGGGTGTCAGAAAGTCCAACGGTTCTCCGCCCCAGCAAGGTCAGGCGGAGGAAAGGGAACAGAATAGACGAACGCTCACCGCGCTGCGCCGCCTCTCGCGCGCGGCACTCCTCCACACGCCGCGGAAGTGTCTCCGCCATCTCTCGGCGCTCGGCGGCGTGACGCGCCTCCTGCTGCCGTAGCTGCGACTGCGCCTCCGCCTCCCGCTCCGCCGCCTCCTTCCGATCCTTCTCCGACTTGTCCCGCCACTCCGTCACCAGGTCGCGCCGGTCGTGCTCCGCCATCTCGCGCACCAGCGCCATCTCCCGGTCCTTCCTCTCGGCAAAATCCGCGCGCTCGCGCCTCTCCCGCTCTATGCCCTCATGAGACGCCTGCAGCAGCCTCTGCGCCTCCGCCAGCTGCGCCTCCAGCCGACTCTTTTCCTCCCTGTGCTGTTCCTGCGCCTCCGTCAGCTGCGCCTCCAGCTGAGCGACGGCAGTCTTCCGCTCCGCCTCCCGCTCCCTCGCCCTCTCCTTCTCAAGCTCCAGCGCGCCCTTCCACTCCGCCGCCAGCGCCTGCCGGTCGCGCTCCGCCGTTTCGCGTATGTTGTCCCTCTCGCGCTGCGCGTCGGCGGCCATCTGCTGGCGCTCGCGCTGCTCCTGCTGCACCCCCTCCCGCACGCGCCGCATCGTCTCGCTGCGCTGCTGCTGCAGCCGCGACACCTCCGCGCGCGCCTCGGCCAGCTCCGCCCGCACGCCGCGCAGCTGCTCCCGCAGGTCGTCGGCGGCGCTCTCCACCTGCCGCGTCGCGCGGTCGAAGACGGACTTGTCGTCGGCGTTTCTCTGCTCGAGACTCGCGTTGTGCGCATCCCTCTCCTGCAGCTCCGCCCGCAGCTGCGCCACCTGCCGCTGCAGGTCCTGCGTGCTCTGATCTGCGCCGGCCCTGCGGAAAGAGAACATTCGGGCGCGGCTGTCCGGCACGCCTTTCGCGCGACGTGTGTTGTTTGTTTGTTTGTTTGATCGTTTTTGTGTTGTTCCGGGTGCCAATGCACGTCGCGTGGGTTGGTTTGCCGCTGCTAACGGCGGTGCCTCCTGTTTACGATAAGGGTTGACTTAAGACTGGCTGCGTCCTTTTCTTGTCTGTTGGGGATAATATTTTGCTGAAGTTGTTGATTTGTCTCAGCTGGTGTGGTATTCGTCACTCTGTTTAGTTACCAGAGAGTTATCGGCTCCGAATAATGAAAATAAAAAAAGACGGGAGGTGGTGCGCAATCGTGGTGGGAGTGGGGTGGACGTGTTGTCTGTCAGGAGCAAAAGTGCATGATGAAGTCCAGCATCAGCGCGTGCATGCGCGGCAGGCAACAAATAGTGAGAAGACTCAAACCAATATTCCGTTCAGGTGATTTGGAAAAGAAGAAAAATAGAACGAGAAGAGTCTGAAGAAGGAAATTAAAACAAAAAACATCTATAGAAGAACGTCACTGAAGACGTTGGAATGAGAGCAGACGGTTTCCTCCCTCCCACTCACGCGTAGCCGTACAGGATCTGGCCGCGCTTGCGCAGCGCGTTCACCACGTCCGACGCGGTGATGGTCTTCTTGCGGCTGTACTCGGCGTACGCGGAGCCGTCGCGCACCACGCCCTCCACGAAGCTCTTCAGCACGCGCCGCACCTCCTCGTAGATCTCCGACGAGATGCGCTTCACGCCGCCGCGGCGGGCCAGGCGGCGGATCGAGCCGTG
>JAQOSZ010000094.1:0-18664 GCA_030347455.1 Kentomonas sorsogonicus | reverse complement strand
TATTCATTATTCATTCTTTCCGCTGGACTTGCCTTCGCAATGCATCTCTTTTTTAGTCTTTGCCTCGTAATTGTTTTTTATGTTTCCGTGCGAGTCCGCTTGCACAGTTTCCTGGCCACCCTTGACTCGAGCACCCGTAGCGGCGTTATCAAAGACAATACAAAGCCATCATCATCATCATCACATGACTCTTCTCTTTCTCATTAACACTTCCCTCTTTCTCCTGTTCTTATACTTACACTGCAAAACACACCGCAGAAATAACTCTTTAATCGTGTTCCTCGCTTACTCACTAACATAACACACCCACTCACACCGTCCCACTACCATCGACATGTACTCGACCGCCACCGACGCCACCGCCTCAAGCCGGGAGGCGCGACTGACACCCCAAACGCCGCCACCGGCGCTCCTTTCCTCTGATATCGCTGAGACCGTTGAGAAGGACGACGAAGGCGTCGCAGCGGAGTCTGGTACAGCGCAGGCCGCGTACAATGCCGGAGAGGGTCTCCAGCTGGAGACAGCTGAAAGCAACGTACCGCTGTGCCGGCTGAGCAACCTGCTGGTGGCGCTGCCCAACATGCTGGCGCCCTTCACCTACGGCTACGAGATCGGCATCGTCGGGCCGTACAACACGCTGCGCGACTACGCGACCGACTGCGCCCGCTACGAGGCGCGCACGCCGTGCGAGACGCTGAGCGGCGTGCGGTGCGTGTGGGCGGCGGCCGGCGCCGGGCCGCAGGCGGGCATGTCCTGCCAGTGGCGCGACGTCACGACGTGCGCGCTGGCGTACGGCGCCGACATGGCCGCGTGCGGCGGCGACGGCGCGTGCCGGTGGGACTACGGCAGCAAGCGGTGCGCGAACCTGGTGGGCTACAGCTCCATCTACAAGGGCGTGTTCGCGGGGTCGATGATCATCGGGTCGCTTGTGGGCGCGCTGGTCGGCGGGACGCTGACGAAGCGGCTCAACTACCGCCTCACTTTCGTCGCGGTCGGCGTTCTGAACCTGGTGGGCAGCGTGCTGGTGCACGTCGCGACCGGCAAGTTCATCTACTGGCTGCTGTTCGTCGCGCGCATCATCCAGGGCTTCCCGATGGGGTGGCAGGCGGTGGCGGCGCCGGCGTACGTGTCGGAGTTCGCGCCGGCGCAGTGGCAGCAGATGTTCGGCACCCTCTTCCAGGTGTCGACGTCGTTTGGCCAGTTCATCTCCGCCGTATTCGCCATCGCGTTGGGCAACACCATTCAGTACAAATCTGACACTAATGCTAACCTGCAGGGCCGCATGCAGGGCCTGATCAGTCTTCCCACCCTTCTCTCTCTGCTGATTCTCTGCATGGTGCCAATCTTGAAGAACTCTAAGAAACAGTCAAAGAAGGACGCCACTGCGGATTTGGACGGCGAAATCTCTGGTGCAAACGATGACGCAAACGGCAGCCAGAAGAACAACGACAATGAAGACAGGGAGCGTCCTTATTCGATGGGCATGATGATGTTTCTGGTGCTCATTGGTATCTGCATGGCTGCCTCCTTGCAACTCACTGGTATCAACGCCGTCATGAACTTTGCTCCTACCATCATGGGAAGCCTCGGACTCGATCCTCTGGTTGGAAACATCATTGTGATGGGTTGGAGCTCTGTTACGGCATTCAGCATCATCTTTCTCGGTCGCCACTTCACACTGCGACGCCTCCACCTCGTGACGCTGCTGCTCGGCTCTCTCACGTGTGTGTTTCTCTGCGGCGTCCCTGTGTTCCCGGGCGTCACGAAGGTTACCATGGCGAAGAATGTGATTGCTGTTATCGGAATTGCCATCTTCATTTTGATGTACACCAGCGGCTTCGGCCCCGCCTTCTTCGTACTGGCCGGCGATCTGTTTCCGAAGAAGTTCCGCCCCATTGGACAGTCGATCACTGTCGGTGTGATGTTCATCTTTAATGTTATCATTAACTTCTGCTACCCGATCGCGACGGAGGCTCTCTCAGGCGGCCCGTCCGGCAACCAGGACAAAGGACAGTCCATCGCCTTCATTTTCTTCGGCGGCATCGGCTTCATCACGCTCGTCATTGAGTTCTTCTTTATGAAGCCGTGGTACGGCAAGGAGGACAAGAAAGAGCAAGCGGCAGAACAGGAGATGGACGAGATTCCCGATGAGCGGCAGTGAGTTCAAGTACGAACATATGTGTCTGCGCATTTATACATTTGCAGATGCGGTACTGAACATGACGACGGCTCACTGCTCGGGTTTCGGCTTTTTCTTTTGTTATTCTGCTTATACAAGCCCGACGCTCCTCCCTCACTCCAATTAAGGAATACAATACGTCTTTCCGTAATCTTTCATACTGTTTTAGTTTTCTTTTTGTTTTATGTTTCATTCCTCCTTACCCCTCACTCTTTTTTTGTTATTCTTCTTTATTATTCCTCTTTCTTTTCCTTATTTCCCTCTCCCCTCGCTGTCTTACTTGTCATTTCCTTTTTTTCTTTTGACACAGATTCTTTAAGGAATCTAGCTCTTCACTTACACCCCTTTTTTTTTCCAAAATTGTTTGCATTTATCTTTTTTTTTCTTTCTTTCCCCTCTCCTTTCGCTTGTCAGGTGCTTCGCTAGAAGCCGCATACAAAGGGCAAGTGTGGGAACGGCGTTTAGTTCATCTTTTTTTTTTCCTCGTTTTTATATTTTCTCTCTTCTTTTTCTGCAAATAAAAAAGAAGCAAAGAAGACTCATTATTCAGTTTATCTTCTTACTGACGTGCGCGCGCGACTTCTTCTGTTGTTGTTGTTATTTTTGTACGTGTGCATGCGTCACTGCACGTCCGTGGACCTTCTTTTTCAGTCTTTCTTGAAACATAATCGAAGCTTTACTTGAGACGCCAAGACGGGAATTGAAGCAGAAGTGCACATCTTGCAGTCACACAGTAGTCGAGTTACTTTGCTCCTCGCAGATGCGTCTCAAATACGCGACTATGCAGTCTGAAAGAAGTAAGCAGTGTAACAATATGTCAACCAAGGTTCGCAAACAGCAACAATAACGACAACAACAACAAAGAGATATCTACACCAAGCACAACGGCACGAAGAAAACAGGATTCAATGAAAGATCATATGGGAGAGTACGACAGCGGAGGCAGTGGCAAGACGGCGACGGCTTCACTGCTCACGCCTGCGTTGTGTAAGGTAAATCTCTTTTTTTCTCTCCTCTTGATCTTGTTCAAATTTTCTTTGTCTTCTTTTTACCACTTTCTTTTTCAACTAATTTTGAAAATCAGTTTGACACTCATACATTAAGTCAAAGGAAAAGAACGGTTACGCAGTTTCACGTTCTTGCATTTGCTATAACAGATTCCCTTTTACTTTTTTTCTTTTTTACGATTGATACCAAACTTGAAAATGATCATATCGATTCTAACCAGTGAGCAGATTATCATGTGTCAACCTTTTGTTCAAAGTATGACTTGACGAGAAGTTTTGCGTGAATCTCTTAACAGTTTCTGTTTCCACGCCACTTGCCCTGAGGCCCTGAGTTTGCGTGTGCTCGAGTGAGCCACACAGCGGGGTTGGGTGGAGTCGCTCATCCGCGTAGTACGGTCATTACTCTTTCTCATAACTTTCTATTATTCTCTCTCTCTCTCTCTCTCTCTCTCTCTCTCTCTCTCTCTCTCTCTCTCTCTCTCTCTCTCTCTCTCTCTCTTTCTCTCTCTCTCTCTCTTTGTTTATCTCTTTTTTCTTCTATCCGTCTACATCACTTTGATCCCGCAAAACCAAAAACAATTACTTCTAAAAGGAATAAAGCTTTCCCGTTTTCAACGAGAATCCTAACAAGAAAACCCAACTTTTTACGGCTTTAAAAAGAAAAAAATTAACGAACTACTACAAGATCAATAGCCAAACCACCACCAATCGTACAACGTCTAACCTTCCGCCATGAGCAACAATCGCGAAGTGGAGGTTGGCATCCGCCGGTCGGACAAGGGCAGCGAGCCGTCCGACCTCGACGAGATGATCGAGAAGGAGGAGGACCACGGCGGCGTGGAGCCCGGCACCACACACGACGACGGCGACAATCACCAGGCGGCGTTGGAGACAGCAGAGGAAAACGTACCGCTGTGCCGGCTGAGCAACCTGTTGGTGGCGCTGCCCAACATCTTAACCCCGTTTGCCTACGGCTACGAGATCGGCATCGTCGGGCCGTACAACACGCTGCGCGACTACGCGACCGACTGCGCCCGCTACGAGGCGCGCACGCCCTGCGAGACGCTGAGCGGTATCAAGTGCTCCTGGGCCTACACGGGCATTGGGCCGCAGACCAACATGACCTGCCAGTGGAGTGACGTCACGACGTGCTTCATGTCGTACGGGACAGATCAGGGGGCCTGCGCCGGTGACAGTGCCTGCCGGTGGGACTACGGCAACAGGCAGTGCGCGAACCTGGTGGGCTACAGCTCCATCTACAAGGGCCTTTTTGCTGGCTCAATGATCATCGGGTCGCTTGTTGGCGCCCTCCTTGGTGGTACACTCACGAAGCTTCTCAACTACCGCCTCACCTTCATTATTGTCGGCGTCGTCAACCTCATCGGCTGTGTGCTGGTGCACGTCGCGACCGGCAAGTTCATCTACTGGCTGCTGTTTGTCGCGCGCATCATCCAGGGCTTCCCGATGGGGTGGCAGGCGGTGGCGGCGCCGGCGTACGTGTCGGAGTTCGCGCCGGCGCAGTGGCAGCAGATGTTCGGCACCCTCTTCCAGGTCTTCACCGCCTTTGGCCAGTTCATCTCCGCCGTCTTCGCCATTGCTCTTGGTAACACGATCCAGTACAAATCTGACACCAACGCCAATCTGCAGGGCCGCATGCAGGGTCTCATCACGCTTCCCACCCTTCTCTCCCTGCTGATTCTCTGCATGGTACCTATTCTCAAAAACTCCAAGAAGGAGGGCGACGACAAGGCCAGCACCGCCGAACTGGACGACAACGCCGGCGGCTCCAACGGCAAGGGCAGCGGCAGCCGGCACGGGGAGGAGGAGTTTGTCGGCGAGGCGCCGCAGGAACGACCGTACTCGATGGCGATGATGATGTTCCTCGTCCTCATCGGTGTTTGCATGGCCATCACACTGCAGTTCACTGGCATCAATGCCGTCATGAACTACGCCCCGACCATCATGGGGAACCTCGGCCTCGACCCTCTCGTGGGCAACATTATTGTGATGGTGTGGAACTCCTTCACCGCCTTCGGCGTCATCTTTCTGACGCGGTGGTTCTCGCTGCGCAACCTGCACCTCGTGACGCTGCTCATCGCCTCCCTCGCCTGCGTCTTCCTCTGCGGCGTCCCGGTCTTCCCGGGAGTGACCAAAGAGCCGATGGCGAAGAACGTCGTCGCCATCATCGGCATCGCCGTCTTCATTCTCAACTACGAATGCGGCTTCGGCCCCGCCTTCTTTGTGCTGGCCGGCGATCTGTTTCCCAAGAAGTTCCGCCCCATTGGTCAGTCGATCACCGTCGCCGTCATGTTCGTGTGCAATGTGGTGATCAACATCTGCTACCCGATTGTCACCGAGGCCATTTCGGGCGGCCCGTCCGGCAACCAGGACCAGGGACAGTCCATCGCCTTTATCTTCTTCGGCGGCATCGGCTTCATCACGCTCGTCATTGAGTTCTTCTTTATGAAGCCGTGGTACGGCAAGCAGAATAGCAGCGACGCGGCCGAGCAGGAGATGGACGAGATTCCCGATGAGCGGCAGTAAAACCGCTGTAACGCGCGCGTGCACTCTCTCTCCGTAAATATGTGCACCAGTGTGACATACACAGCGTAGTTGTGTAGTTTAAGTGCCGAAAACAAAAAGCCACCTCTCTTATTTCCTTACCCCTACTGAAAACGCAACTATAGTTTAAATAATCAGAAAATAAGAAGAGAAGAAGAGTATAAACAGTGGTAAAAGTCTCTATCAGTCGCCATTGAGTCAGTGATATAGTGATTTGTTTCTGATTTTCTCTCATAACTTGTTTTTTTTTTTCCACCTCTCCTTCTTTCTTTGTTTCTTTCTAATGCTTCCCTTCCCCCCCCCCCCCAACCATTCAACCTCCTCACCCGCACAAAAAAAATATCTTTGTTTTATCCTGTTATTTTGAAAAGTATATTAACTTCATTCATGTGCCACCCTCTCTTCATTCATCATCTTAATTCTTTCCTCCTTTTTTTCTTCCACAAAAACGCTTTTCTCTTTTTTTCTTCATTTTCCCCCTCTTTTTCTCCATACACATCTAAGATGGAAAGAAGAGAAACAAAGTTTACCACTTCTTTCATTCTCTCTTTCTTTCCATCTAACATCAAAAAAAAAAAGCTCTTTTTTATGTTCAATTTGAAATAAAGTGATCATTTGTAGTACATGTTTTGCTACTGTAACGCAAAAGTGTTGGTCCCTTCTTCACCTTCGTCTCGCTTCATCATTTCTGCAATCACCACTCCTGAAATGACTTGTGTCTCTCCGTGCCGCATTGTCGCACTTCTATTCGCACTTTAGCAAACTCGTATGAAGCTGATCGTTCTTGGCCTGTCGGTTGCGACCTTTGTTTGTTTTCTCAAACAAAAAGAAAGCATAAGAGAAAGATTCACCTTTGCAATGAATCATTTGCGAGAAGGGAGATGTAGAAACTCAAGAGGCCTTCATACCCCATCAATGAGTTGTACTCCTACAACAAGAAGAATAGTCTCTTGATTGAAACAGACCAACAAGGAATCAGTGAAACAAAGATTCTATTTCAAACTCGATAGAGACACGATGTTTGTACCTCGTATAGTTTCCAACGGTAGGTTTAACTACTTTTGTTGCGCTCCTCGTTGTTTTCTTCCAACAATGACACTTTTTTTTAATTGTTCACAAGTGAGGAAAAAAGTATAAGCAATTGTATTTAAAAAAAGAAAAAGACAAAATAAAAAGAGAAACAGAGAAGAAAACAGAAAAGAAGCATTTACTCATCTCTCTACGGTACTTTTGTTTTCCTCGCTTAGGAAAAAAGGCTAATCAAAAGAATAAAACCGAAGCTTTACAGGCTGTTGGGAGAATCTAGTTTCAATTGCATGTCACATGAAAAAGTATTCTTCCGTGGTAGCTATCAGCGACGGCATACGTAGCCTTCCTTGAAAAGTAACGGTAGAAATACGTTGATACCAAAGGGGAGCAAAACGCAAGACAGGAAGAGTATATATATTTGTGTGTGTACCCACATAAAAGAAGAACGAAGGAAGATTGTCTTCTTTTTATATATAATTACTTTTGTTTTTGGACTTCAAAATGATGAAAAGAACCAATTGATTATTGTTACTTCATCTATGGGAAAAAAAAACACCTCTTTTCGGGAGTACCGCTTCTTTCTCTCTTTCCTATTTGTTTACCCCACGAAAACATATCACACTTATATATAAACTGTATCGAACAGTGCCTCACTTGAGGAAATACTGTTATCATTCCAAGCACGTTTCATGTGCGTTTTCCACCCCTCTGTTTCCCCCCTTTCTGATTTCTCACAACCCCACGACATAGTGATGCCAGCGAGCTTCTTCTTTCTCTTTATCCCTCTTTCTCTCGTCTTTTCTCTATTCAGTACCCTTCTTTTCTCAAAAAGAAATATTTTATTCTCTGTTTTTTTTCACTTTTACAGGGCGGTCCTGTATCGCTTCCTGACTCCTTTCTGTTCTTTACTGAGAAATCAAATCTTCTCCACACGGAGGACCGAAAAAAAAAGAAAGAGATGAACAGAATGATTGTCGGAGAAAAACACTGCAAAAGAATTGTTAAAAATCATTTTTTCACTTCTACATCTCTGAGTGCAAGCACAATTCGAAGTAATTGGATAAAGATATTGCATAATTACACTGAAGTGCGTCACTCTTGGGACGCGGCAACAGAATTAAACTTTTATTATTACTATAGAGTACTGAGCTGACGTGAACAAAACTGCAGGACATGAAGAGATTCTATCGAGTGTTGTGATTCTCACTGTTTGCTTGACGAAGACCGCGGAAACCCGCCTCGACCGATTTTCTTGCGCCATTGCAGTCTCTGTGCTTGAATTCTTCATACTATACCTTCACGCTCCCCTCCTTATCACTCACACTTTACAGTAAATAATTTCTTCACTAATTGGCTTCCCCACCTACTTACGAGGACCCCAACTCTCTCTCGGCACCTCAGCGCACAGCACTACGCCAACCCTTCTGCCTACTCTCCCATTCTCTCTTTGATTCTCCGCTACCACATTGTACCCGAACGCACGCACCTGTCATGATGGAAAACACCAACACGCGCGAGATACAAGTCAGCAGCGGTCAGCCGCAGGACCCGCAGCCGCAGCCGCACGGCAACGCGCTGGCGGACGCGGACAAGCAGGAGAAGAGGAACCCGGTGCTCGCGGTCGATCTCGACTCCCTCGACGCGGACGACCAGGCGGCGGTGGAGACAGCTGAAGGCAACGTGCCGCTGTGCCGGCTGAGCAACCTGCTGGTGGCGCTGCCCAACATGCTGGCGCCCTTCACCTACGGCTACGAGATCGGCATCGTGGGGCCGTACAACACGCTGCGCGACTACGCGACCGACTGCGCCCGCTACGAGGCGCGCACGCCGTGCGAGACGCTGAGCGGCGTGCGGTGCGTGTGGGCGGCGGCCGGCGCCGGGCCGCAGGCGGGCATGACGTGCCAGTGGCGCGACGTGACGACGTGCGCGCTGGCGTACGGCGCCGACATGGCCGCGTGCGGCGGCGACGGCGCGTGCCGGTGTGACTACGGCAGCAAGCGGTGCGCGAACCTGGTGGGCTACAGCTCCATCTACAAGGGCGTGTTCGCGGGGTCGATGATCATCGGGTCGCTCGTGGGCGCGCTGGTCGGCGGCACGCTGACGAAGCGGCTCAACTACCGCCTCACCTTCGTCGCGGTCGGCGCGCTGAACCTGGTGGGCAGCGTGCTGGTGCACGTCGCGACCGGCAAGTTCATCTACTGGCTGCTGTTCGTCGCGCGCATCATCCAGGGCTTCCCGATGGGGTGGCAGGCGGTGGCGGCGCCGGCGTACGTGTCGGAGTTCGCGCCGGCGCAGTGGCAGCAGATGTTCGGCACCCTCTTTCAGGTGTCGACGTCGTTTGGCCAGTTCATCTCCGCCGTCTTCGGCATCGCGCTGGGCAACACCATCCAGTACAGCTCCGACACGAACGCCAACCTGCAGGGCCGCATGCAAGGTCTCATCACGCTTCCCACCCTTCTATCCCTGCTGATTCTCTGCATGGTGCCGATCTTGAAGAACTCGAAAAAGACGCCGAAGCAGACGGAAGATGACCACGTCCTTGACGACGAGACCTCCGGCTCTAACGGGAACCGCACAGACGATAACGACAACAACGCCAACAAGCAGACAGGGCGGGCCGACGGTCACGCAGAGGAGGCGGAGGACGGCGAGCGTCCGTATTCGGCCGCTATGATGGGATTCCTTGTGCTCATTGGTATCTGCATGGCTGCCTCCTTGCAGCTCACCGGCATGAGTGCAGTAATGAACTACGCCCCCACCATCATGGGAAGCCTCGGCTTCGACCCTCTGGTTGGTAATTTCATTGTCATGGCGTGGAGCTCGCTGACCTGCTTCAGCAGCATTCCCCTCTCTCGCTTCTTCACCCTCCGCACTCTGCACATTGTCACACTGCTGCTGGCCTCTCTCATCTGCGTCTTTCTCTGCGGCGTCCCTGTGTACCCGGGAGTGATCAAAGAGCCGATGACGAAAAACGTCGTGGCTATCATTGGCATCGCCGTCTTCATTCTCATGTACTCGTCTGGCTTCGGCCCCGCCTTCTTCGTGCTGGCTGGCGATCTGTTTCCCAAGAAGTTCCGCCCCATTGGACAGTCGATCACTGTCGGTGTGATGTTCATCTGCAACGTTATCATCAACATTTGGTACCCAATCATGACGGAGGCCATCTCAGGCGGCCCGTCCGGCAACCAGGACAAGGGACAGTCCGTTGCCTTTGTCTTCTTCGGCGGCATCGGCTTCATCACGCTCGTCATCGAGTTCTTCTTTATGAAGCCGTGGTACGGCAAGCAGGGCAGCAGCGACGCAGCCGAGCAGGAGATGGACGAGATTCCCGACGAGCGTCAGTAAAAGTTGTTGTAAGGCGTGCGTGCATCTCTCCCCGTACATATGCACCTGTGCGCCGTACACAGCGCAGTTGTGTGGTTTCATTGCTGAAAGCAAAAAGCTACCTTCTATTTTTTCCTTACTCCTTCGGAAAACGCAACTATAGTTTAAATAATCAGTGAATATTCCTTCCTAGATACTACGATCGTTGGGTGATAATGGAGGTGGAGAGAGTGATTGAACTGTCATGAGTATTAAGAATTAAGGGTTGCATCATTCAACAACAGTCAGCCGAGCGAGCTACAGGACGCTCGAGCCTCGCGCGCCATCATCACTCTTCCACCTGAGCACTCATTATCAGCATTACATAAATTGTCTTTTAATTATACTAGATTATTAAAGAACTGACGGTAGTGCGGATGCCCGCACTCCTAATCCTCTCACCGTTGCACCACGTCCCCTGGCGGACGCGTGAGCGCGAGGGGATTCGGAGGGCGGGTATTCGGCAAACACCATTGCATGTAAATGCATTAAGAATGAAGAAGTGAGAAAGAAGGGGAAAGAATATAAAAAGAGAGAAAATAAAAAGGGAATCCCACAGAAAGGGAGAAGAAATTGAGCGCAAATCAATAATTATACTGGCATGAACCAGGAACTTTTTTTTTCCTGACTAAGCTATTTTATTATATGTGTCTGTCGCCCCTCCCTCTTTTCTATATTCGGACTTTAATGATTAATATTATTACTTTCTCGTGTTTGCCCAGGAATGTTATCCTTATTTTTCATAATCATAAGAATTATTCTATCCTATCATATCATATCATATCGTATTATCATTTTTTTTTGCGAAAAGAAAAACAAATTTTATATTAAAAAAAAATTTGGATACTAGCCGACGATCGTAGTATCTAGGAGATGAGGAAGAGATCGAGTTGGATGTCATACACATTCACACACAAGAATCTTCAATTCTCTCGTCAGAATATTCCTTCCTAGATACTACGATCGTTGGGTGATAATGGAGGTGGAGATAGTGATTGAACTGTCATGAGTATTAAGAATCAAGGGTTGCATCATTCAACAAGTCAGCCGAGCGAGCTACAGGACGCTCGAGCCTCGCGCGCCATCATCACTCTTCCACCTGAGCACTCATTATCAGCATTACATAAATTGTCTTTTAATTATACTAGATTATTAAAGAACTGACGGTAGTGCGGATGCCCGCACTCCTAATCCTCTCACCGTTGCAAAACGGCCCCTGACCCATCTCGCCTAGTCACGCATCTCGCCTGGTACTCGGCGGACCGACTAGGGAAGTCCGCCGGGTTGTACGCCGACTGGACGTACGCCGCCGTGACATCGTAGGGGTACTGGTCCAGCACCGCCTGCAGCTCGCTGTTGATGGCGTGGCTGCGGGCCCTGCGATGGACAACACCGGAAAGGGCTGACGTGTTGTCAATGTGCAGGAACACCTTGGTCCGCTTGTCGATGGTGTCCCTCAAGGCGGCGAGCGCACAGGCGACGGCGCGCGTCTCGGCGGCGTTGATGTTGGTGGCCGCGATGGCCCACGAGCTTCCCACGACCGACGTCTTCTTGGACTCGCGATCGATACAGACGGCGCCCCATCCCTGCAGGGTCGCGTCGGTGTACAGATTGACGGTGTTGGTGGGAGGTAGTCTCGGCTGGATGAGGCGAGGAGCGTTGGCCACCGCTGCGCCGTACCAGTACTGGAGCTCCCGTTGAGCGGCGCCACCAAGTCTCACGGGCGTCCAGCCATCGACAAGGCCTTTGGACCACCTGGAGAAGAGGCGGCGGACCGATTTGAGAAACCACCAGCAGCGGTGCAGCTCGATGCCCAGGACTCGAGCGGCGAACCACAACCGGCCGAGGATACGCTCAAGGTCCTCGAGGCACATGTTGTTGATGTCGTCAGCCGCCAGCTTGCGCGCGGTCTTCTCGCCGATGCAGACGGTCTTGGCCTCGTGGTCGAAGCGGATGCCTGCGAAGGTGTACTGGCGAGAGACGAGGGTTTCATCCCGATTGAGGGCCACGTGGCAGGTGGCCGCGAACTCTTTGACGCGCCGCAGCGCGGACTCGACGGCCTGACGGGGGCCGGAGTACTGGATGTTGTCTATCCAGACGTTCACGTGAACGCCGGAGACAGGAATGGCGGCGTAGGCCGGGTGCCCCGCCAGAGTGGAGGTCAGCTTCTGCATGATCTCCGGACTGAGGCTCAATCCCATAGGGAGAACCTTCATCTGGAAGACCTGCCCAGTGCACGACTGGAAGCTGAAGAGCGGCCGCAGCGGCTCCGGAAGAGGGACCTGGAAAAAGGACGTTGTGAGGTCCGTGACGCCCCCGCATTCCGCCAGGACGGTGTGGAACGGGGTCGTGTCCAGGTCGACGATGGATTTGTAGCCCATCGTCTCCAACCACTCATTGATGGCCTTCGGTCAAAGGATGAAGCGCCTACGCAGGCGGCGGTTCTTCTCCTCGACGACCGAGAAGGCGGAGCCCAGGAGGGCATCCGCCGGGGCGGAGGAGGGCTCGATCACGTCAGCGACGGTGAGAGCTTCGGCATCAGCGGCCGAAATGGATGGGGGCGGCGGGTCCGCCGCGGCGCGGAGTGCGCGTGCCGGCACGGCGCTGATGAGGGACATCAGAGTGTCGTAGCGCTCTTGCTGCTCGGCCACCATGGCGGAGCGGAGGGCGGCGACGTCCATGACGCCGACGCGGGTGACATGGAGCGGGGCGTCGCGTTCTTCCTGGGTCTGCGGGAGGCGCGCCCTAGCATTGCGCGTGACAATGCTATGATGCCACTTATTATTTTTATGCTCCACGAGAGTAGCCGCCCAATCGTCCGCGATCAGAGCAGCGAGGTCAGGAGCCCTGTGCCGAGATGCCTGGCTGTGACAATTTGTTCCTCGCCGTAGCGGAGCGTCAGCGAGGTCACTCCCGGAGCTGCCCCCGCGTGCTTGGCCAGCAAGGGCACGAGATGGAATATCGGATCGCCCTCCGGCAGCGAATTCATCACGTGCGTGATGGCTCCCCGCTTGAGGCTGTGCGCCGAGTAGCCGTACGGCCGGAGAGCGTCGCGGATGGTCGCCGTCGCAACTGGAAACAACGGAGAGTCCTTCGGGACTGCCCGCCTGCGGGCTCGCACAAACGATGCCAGCTCTGGCGTCCAGCGGCCGCGGACAACGCAGAACAGTTCGGGTCGGAACGATGTCATTCGACTCGTCTTCGTCTCTGAGCCGAAGTAAACAATGACCTCGTCGTGCGTCAAGAGCAGGAAGCTGCGTCCCAAAAGGCGGGAGATTTCGTCCCAACGGCTGGCGGTTTTCCACGCCAGCATCAGTGCATGCGCCTGTATGGGCGGTGACGACGCCACTATGCGTTCGAGGTCCGGTAGCGTCATCGGTCTCGCCTGGTGCCTCGGCACTTCCGCGCCGGACGCCCGCAGCGCCCTGTCGTACAGGGTCAGCTCCGTGTGCGTCCACTCGAGCTTGTTCAGGATGGTTATGAGGTTCCGAACGTATGTGTGTTTGGTGGCCACCGACACCGGGAGATGGTGGACGAACATCACCATGGCGTGGTCGTCGACGGCGACGTCTTCGCGCGCGGCGAACTCGTTGAGCCGCCGCCACAGACTGCGATACTGCGTCCACGTCGCCGGAGACCACATCCGCTCCAAAAATTGCTCCACCTCGGCCTCCGTTCGTGCCCGGTCGAATGGAGGGAGAGGTTTGGGTCGTCCCGGCGGGTTCTTGGAGAGCAGCCGGACAAGTGGGTGGGCGTCTTGGAGTCAGTGTTGGTTCTGTCCCCGCTGTCGTCCGCGGCTGCTGGCGCCTCTCGGCCCGCCGGAGGGCGCGCGCCCGGCGGTGGCGGCGGCGGGTGCGATTGGGGCGTTGGCGCGGCCGCCGCTGCGGCGCGCTCCGCCCCTGCCGTTTCCCCGACGAGAATTGGGTTCGTAAGGGGAGCCGACCCGCTCACCCATGGCGGCTAAGAGATTCGTCGCCTCGGGGTTCGCCATGTCTGCGTAGCTCACGTGCGCCCGCGGGGCTCGGCCCAGCTTGGTTTGAACCGCGTTAAACAAGAAGGAGAATAGGACGATGAGACGCGTGCGGAGCCATCCGAATTCAGGCTGGCCGATGCGCTCGAACGGTCGCACGACCTCCATGGCTAGCTTATAGGACGTGTCGAATCCCATGTGCGCTACCGCAAGCAAGCCCTCGTGTTGCGCCCGGTGGTCGAACCCCATTGCCGCGTATATCCGCTCGCGAAGACGTTCGGTGTCTCTGCCGCAGTAGCGCAGGGGCTGGACCCAGGACACAGGGTCGTCTCGGATCTCGCCGGGGTCCGCGCGCAGTAGCCGGTTTTGGCGATTGCCCGGGAGCCCCTCTCCGCCGGACGTGAGGTAATACTCGTTGTCCTCACTGGCCCCGTCTTCACTGAATTGGTCGTCTTCAGTGGTGAATCTGGTTCTGCCCGCAGGTGGCTGTGTGTTGGCCGCTCCCGAAGTCTCGGGGGGCCGCGCATTCGCGTCGGCCTGCGGCTGAGTCTGCGTCTGGGTGGCCGTCATAGTCGCGATCCGGTTTTCCAGCGCGTCCAGTCGCTGTGATTGCTGCACCGCCGCAGTCTCAGCCGATTGGAGGGAGGCGCGTAGCTGGGCGTTGACCGTCTGGAGCAGCTGGGGAGAGTCAGCGTGCTTATTGGCCAGCTCCTGTAAGGCTAGCTGTTGCTCTTGTTGGATTGCCGCCAGCTGGGCCTCGTGTTGCGCTGTCTGAGCGGCAAGCTGACGGGCGCTCGTTAGCTCTGCTGTCGCCTTTGACAGGCGCTGGTTCAGCGCGTTAAGCTGCAGCTGTGCCTGCTGTGTCGTCGCCGTCGCTGAGTCCTTCGCTCCGTCAGTGGCTTGAACCACGGTCTGAAACTGCTCGGCCAGGGTCTGCAGGTCAGCGCGAATAGAGGCCATTTGGGTCTGAAACTCCCCCAGCGCAGCTGCTGGGGCGGCGCTGCGGACCTGCTCGGAGAGGCCTGGGATAATGGTCTGCAGCTGGGCCATCTGGGCTGACAAGGCACCAATGGCTTCCTTTTCTTGCGTCGAAGCGTGCTCGTCTTTGTTCACACGATCGTGGACGTTCAGGACCGCGACTTTGAGACCCTCGCAGAGATTCTCGACCTCTTTGAGTTCAGCGTCGTGCGCCATCGCCTTCTGGGAGAGATCCTGCAGGTGCTTCTCGGCAGCCTCTTCAAATTGGCGGAAGACTTGGTCGTCAGCCACCATTGCGTACTTGAACTCTTGGCTCTTGACGCGTACGCACTCAGCCCACAGTCGCTGCGCCTCTTGCCAGCTAATATAATTACCAGACTTGTTGCTCTCCGCCAGTGCCGAGTCTAGGAAAGACGCGAGAAGCGCGGTTGTCTCGGCGCAAAGCTGGGAGTTCGTCATGAGATACGCGGCCCTAGGACTGCAGAGGCGCCGGATATGCTCTTGCTCGGCAGGTTCGGGTGTGACTGTGGCGGCGCGGAACTCCGTAGCAGGCAGGAGGGAGCTGGCCATCGTCACTTCTTGATAATCCGTGACGGTTGGGGAGATTTGGGCAGCCAATAGCTTGCCATCTCTCATTGCAATGACAAACCGCGCGCTAGCGTTACCGGTTGTAATTTCCACGAGCGTATCGCCGACGGCTGCCACCATGGCCAGACCGCAAAGGGCGTAGTAGCGCGTAGCTTCAGCGCTTGCCGTAGCGACACTCATGTTGGAACCGGTAAGGGAAGGTGGGGTGGAGGCGTGGAGCGCTTTGAGAGGTATTAACTGGCGGTAAACTAACTATACTATGCGGTCCTATTGGACAAATTTCCTAACTTTACTATAAATAAAACTAAAAAAAAAAAATTGGATATTAGGCGACGATCGTAGTATCTAGGAGATGAGGAAGAGATCGAGTTGGATGTCATACACATTCACACACAAGAATCTTCAATTTTCTCGTCAAAATAAGAAGAAGAAGGAGACCAGAAGCAATCGTAAAAAGTCCCTATCAGTCGCCATTGAGTCAGTGCTATAGTGATTTGCTTCTGATCTTCGCCCACATCTTTTTTTTTTCTCCTCCTTCACCTCTTTTTTTTCCTCTAATGCTTCCCTCCCTCCCCCTCCCCCCCCCCCCCCCCCCCTCATCCTCCTCACACGCACAAAAAATATATATCTTTGTTTTTTTTTTCTTTTTTTTTCTGAAAAGATATTAACTTCATTCATGTGTCACCCTCTCTTCATTCATCATCTTAATTCCTTCCCCCTTTTTTTCTTCCACAAAAACGCTTTTCTCTTTTTTCTTCATTTTCCTCCTCTTTTTCTCCATACACATCGATGATGGAAAGAAGAGAAACAAAGGTTACCACTTCTTTCATTCTCTCTTTCTTTCCATCTAACATCAAAAAAAGGTCTTTTTTATGTTCAATTTGAAATAAAGTGAGCATTTGCAGTACATTTTTTGCTACTGTAACGCAAAAAAAAATGTTTGCTCTTTCTTCACCTTCCTCTCGCTTCATCATTTGTGCAATCATCACTCCTGAAATGACTTATGCCTCTGCGTGCCGCAATGTCGCACGTCTATTCGCACTTTAGCAAACTCGTATGAAGCTGATCGTTCTTGGCCTGTCGGTTGCGACCTTTGTTTGTTTTCTCAAACAAAAAGAAAGCATAAGAGAGAGACTCACCGTTGTGATGAATCACTTGCGAGAAGGAAGATGTAGAAACTCAAGAGGTCATGATACTCCATCAATCAGTTATTCTCTTACAAAAAGAAGGATAGTCACTTGATTGAAGCAGACCAACGAGAAAGCAGTGAAGCAAAGAATCAATAGAGACACGATGTTTGTACCTCGTATAGTTTCCAACGGTAGGTTTAACCACTTTTGTAGCGCTCATCGTTGTTTCCTTCCTACAATGACACTTTTTTCAATTATTCACAAGTGAAGAAAAAAAAGTATAAACACTTGTATTTTAAAAAAAAGAAAAAGACAAAATCAAAAGAGAAACAGAGAAAAAGAAGAGAAAAGAAGCATTTATTCATCTCTCTCAGGCACTTTTGTTTTCCTCGCTTAGGAAAAAAAGGTAATCAAAAGAATAAAACCGAAGCTTTACAGGCTGGTGAGAGAATCTAGTTTCAATTGCATGTCACAAGAAAAAGTATTCTTCCGTGGTAGCTACAAGCGACCGCATACGAAGTCTCCCTTAAAAAGTAACGGTAGAAATACTTTGATACCGAAAGGGAGCAAAACACAAGACAGGAAGAGTATATATATGTGTGTGTACCCACATAAAAGAAGAACAAAGGAAGATTGTCCTCTTTTTTTTTTTATAATTACTTTTGTCTTTGGACTTCAAAATGATGAAAAGAACCAATTGATTATTGTTACTTCATCTATGGGAAAAAAACACCTCTTTTCGGGAGTACCGCTTCTTTCTCTCTTTCCTATTTGTTTACCCCACGAAAACATATCACACTTATATATAAACTGTAGCGAACAGTGCCTCCATTGAGGAAATACTGTTATCATTCCAAGCACGTTTCATGTGCGTTTTCCACCCCTCTGTTTCCCCCCTTTCTGACTTGTCACAACCCCACGACATAGTGATGCCAGCGAGCTTCTTCTCTTACTTTATTCTCTCTTTCTCTCGTCTTTTCTCTATTCAGTACCCTTCTTTTCTCAAAAAGAAATATTTTATTCTCTGTTTTTTTTTCTCTTTTACAGGGCGGTCCTGTATCGCTTCCTGACTTCCTTCTGTTCTTTAATGAGAGATCCGATCTTCTCCATACGGAGGACCTAAAACGAAAAAAAGAAAGAAAGGGCTGAACAGAATGGTTGTCGGAGAAAAACACCGCAAAAGAATTATTAAAAATAATTTTCTTTTTCACTTCTACATCTCTGAGTGCAAGCACAATTCGAAGTAATTTCATGAAAATGTTACAAAACGACACTGAACTGCGTCACTTTTGAGACGGCGCGCCAGACTAAAACACCTGTTAAATAATAATGATTAAGCTGACGTGATCAAAACAGCACGACATGCAGAGATTCTATCGAGTGTAGTGATGCTCACTGTTTGGTTGGCTAAGAGTTTCGTCAGCCACTTATACCTATATTTCTGCACAATTACAGTGTGTCAGCTTAAATTCCTAATACTTTACCATCACGCTCCCGTCCTCACCCCTTCACACTTTACAGTAAATAATTTCTTCACTAATTCGCTTCCCCACCTACTTACGAGGAACCCAACTTACTCGGCACCTCAGCACATAGCACCACGCCAACCCCTTTGCCAGCTCTCCCATTCTCTCTTTGAATTTCCGCCACCACACTGTACCCAACGCACGCACCTGTCATGATGGAAAACACCAACACGCGCGAGATACAAGTCAGCAGCGGTCAGCCGCAGGACCCGCAGCCGCAGCCGCACGGCAACGCGCTGCCTGACGCGGACAAGCAGGAGAAGAGGAACCCGGTGCGCACAGTCGATCTGGACTCCCTTGACGCGGACGACCACGCAGCGCTGGAGAGGCAG